>JARHVA010004403.1:600000-840000 GCA_037957365.1 Torreya grandis
ACACCTCCAAGAGAGCTATTAGGCCACACCTGATATAGATGAAGTGCTAGCCAAGTGGAAAGAGGAGAATCATTCGATTGTAGCTCATGGACTGCTTCCTCTTCCACATGGTTTTTTCACTTCACCCCTTCTCAAGGAGGAACCTGTTCTGCAGGAGGCAAGTGAGGAAGAAAATATCTAATCTGCAGCTTCCTAAGAGGCTATCATGAGTGATAAAGAAGAAGAAATCATCATCGATGCTCCTTTTAAAGACATCATCAACAATGGAGAATACATAGGGCATGCATACATGCAGATGTTCTAACAATACGAAGAGGAATGTAAGCATGGTGAGCTCTCTTCCCCTTTGTTTGATGAACTTACTTGTTGCTTCGATGAGGAGGATCACCATGCCATGGAGCTTGAGTTGGAGGAAGATCAGATGAATGTCTTTGAACAATTGGAGACTCTGATCTTTGAGCAAGACAAGGAGAGGCCTGTTCATCTTGAGAATAGCTATGAAGAAGAGAGCCTTGAACAAAAAGGTGATATTCTGTGGGATGAGAAATCAATTTGTGATTCCATTTTAGACATCACAATAGTCACCCTTCTTCAAGAAAGCCATGAAAGAGTAGAGGATGAGTTTGACAGGGTCTTCAATGAAGCAAAAGGAAATGAGTCAAACCATGATGCATTGCAAAGGGACTATGCACATCAAAGTGCTTGTGGTGATGAGCCAACAACCATTAATTTATTGGTAAAATTCACTAGCATGAAGAGCCAGCATTTGACAAGCTTTCAAGAATAAGGAAAGTACATATATGTTGGGAGAATGTTTGAATCTAATCCACTCGGAGATGAGCCGATCAAGGTGACAGGTGAGAGGAGCAAGTCACCAAATCTCCATTTCATTCAACCACTTGTTTGGCACCATAAGTTTTCTTGCTATGAAGGGGTTTTAAGAAGTTTTCCCTTTGATCCAGGAGAGAGGAAAACTTTCTTGGTTAGCTGTATATAGTAGTTTGCTTTTAGTTTTCTTTCCCTATTTTCCCTAAGTGCAGTTTTCACAAGTAGTGTTTTTAGCCTTGTGTGTGTTTTCCTTTGTGTGTGGGGTAAAAGCTCATAATTGATTCTTGGATCTATTAGGGCTCTTGATAACTTTTTCAAGCTACGTTTTGACTTCATGCCCAATAGATTTTAAGGAAATTGGTTTCTAAGCATAACAGGCATGCTTCCCCTGGGAGTCGCCAATTTGTTGACCATTTTGGTCTTGCAAGCCAAAATCAGTCCCCCCTTTTCCCCTACTATTCTAAACCAGTCCAAAATTTGATTTTTTGCACAAGTCTAGAAATTACTACGGACTCTTCAGGCTTTTTTACAAACTCTACAGGTGTTTCTACAAACTCTGCAGGCAGAGACAAGTTCCCGATACTTAGGTGCAAAAGAAACCATTCAAGTGTCCTTCAGTTCCAGACTCAAGTGCCCTTACAGAGGGTAGGGAACATTTGCAAAGAGGCCAAAGAGAAAGATAAAAAGGCAAGTCCCTTTGAAAATTTGACAAGGCAAAGAATGAGAATTTCTTCAGACAAAATGTTCGAAGGAATTCCTTTGGACATTTTGTTTGAAGAAATTCTTCGGAAGAAAATCCCAAAAAAATAAACAAGACCAAGGCAAAAGCAAAGAAGTGATTTCTTTCAAAATTTTGTCTAAAGGAATTCCTTCGGACAAAAAGTTTGAAGAAATTTGGGAGAAGGCGGCCACGAGAAAAAATCCTGAGGGAAAACTCTAAAGAAGCATCATAGCAAGACAATTATTGTGGACATTTTGTCCGCAGGAAAATTGGCTGAGACAAAAGCCTGATCGGAGCAGAAAAGGTTGAAACAAAGGAAAAGGACTAAAGGATTTTCCAAGGATGGTGACGTCTCTGAAGCCATCAATTTTAGGGAAATGGACTACCCATTGGTTTTCAAATAGTGACAGGCCTGCAAACATCAATTTTACACTAGAAAAAGCCCAAGAGCGAAAGCTGCCAAGTATCATCTATCAGACACATGATAATTTGTCTCTAAAAGTAGCAGAATGTGCCACGTGTCCCTTGTAAAATTCAATGGAGCATGACAAGTGTCTGCACCTGAGTTCCAAAGCTCCTTTCAACAAGCTTCCTTTAGAGTTTCGCGGAGGGTGCCAAGTGGCAATTGCGGAAGGTTTTGACATATTTTTCTAAGAGTAGTGAAATGTGCCACATGTCCCTTATAAAGCTTGGTAGGAGGCCGACAAGTGTCAATGTCTGCAGTCTCTCCATTTTATTCAGTAAAGACTGTGGTGGGCCTTGGATGAATTGCTAAAGAGAGTGGAAGCTGCCAAGTGTCATCGTCTGTGTGAATTTGAATGAGTCTCGAATGCTTATGTATTGTTTCTAAAAACTTAGTGGAAGTTACCATGTGTCATCTTTTACAAGACTCTCAAAAGGTGCCTAAAGCTTCTGTAAGTTAAGCAAATGCTGCCATGTGTCCTCACCTATTGCACAGTGTAACACACCATGTGTCACTTGTTGAGATCAGCAGGAAGCAGCCAAAGCAAGCAGGAAATACATGAAGAATTAGCAAAAGATAGCCCTGAAGGAAGAAGGAGCCAAAAAAGAGCCAAGTGCAAAAATGGACAAAACAATCCAAGTGGCAAAGGAAGGTGTTGATTCAAGGAGTTACTCTAGTGGTTGACATAATGTCTATGAATTGGTCATCAAGAGGCGCAGATAGTGAATGGTGCGACCCATTTTTTTTTACTTTGCATTGATGAGCAGACAAGCCGTGTGAATGCCTTGAAGAAGCATTCTTGTTTTCAGGGAAACGATGTGGCCCATGCTTTAACATTAATGTCTAAATGCCAAAGTCAAAGCAGGAGCTGACACAACATTATCTATCAAGTGGCTTCCTCTTCCCAAGGCTGGGGATGCACATGGGTCACTTGTAGGAAGGCATGAAAGTCTTTTCCTCTTCTCTCTATATATTGTAAACTTCTCATTTTGAGAAGGAGCCATCTCTTAGCCTGTAAGGCAGAGCTCTACCCAAAAATCTCTGGGTTTGTAAGGCAAAATTATGCCAAATTTTACCTTGAATTGAGACATAGCATTTTTACCTCTATTTGAGCTTACACTGTCGTATGTGTCTATGCCTTTGTTCTGTGTTAAGTCATTTTCCTTTATGCTTTCGTAGGATGATTTCAGCATGTCTAGTGCATTGTGAGCTTTTCTTTTGAAGGTTTGCCAGAAGTGTCCCTAGAGGAGTGTAGGTGCCTACGAATAGGCTGCCATAGTGTGTCTGAGGATGCCTTTGGTAGTTTCTTCCTCCTTGTATATCCATGGACCCCTAGCTCACTGATGCAGAAGCATTTCTTGTGTCAAATGAAGTGTATAGGAGCTTGTTCTTAGTGAAAACTGTATGTTTGGGCTGAGTGGGTTGAATTTTTTGGTGTATCACCTTTTAGTTTAGGTTTAGGTTCTATTTTCAGCATCCTTCTCCCTTTTCAACCTCCACTTTTTCATTTATTTGTTAGTAGTAGGAAGTCTAGGACTTAAAAGATACATCAGAGCTAGCTAGCCCTTATCTAGAGACTCTCCCCCCAGTTTTGCTAGGCCCACAGGCAAGAGGGGAGTTTCCATTGTTGCATGTGGAAGGCAGGAGCTCAGCCTCCTATCCAGGGTGTAATCCACTATGTCAATAGTTATGTTTATCTATATTTATGGATAGGACTTACAATTTTTATTTTATGCATGTCCAAATTTTGCCTAAAAATAAAAATTTTGCCTTATAGGGAAATGCCATCTTGAGGCTAGAATGAGTGCTCTATCTTCTAAATGAGCATACTCAGATACCAATAATATAGTTCTAAAGGTTAATCTTCACCCCAAACATGGTGTCACATCTATTTTTATCCATGAGGCCCAAAAAAATAGAGATCTCCAACTATGGCTTGCATCTTACTGTTCACCAATTTTTGGTCCTACAAACCAAAATTTGGTAGCCCCTCCTTTTTCATTGCAAAGGTCATCCAATCCATGTGTTGGCTAGATCAACCATCTACTACCTTGTGAAAAAAATGTTCTCTGCCAGACCTTTATAATGAAAAATCCAAGTGTTTTGTCATTTTACTTAATCTAGTGCAAATCAGGTTTGTGCAGGTGCATTACTTGTCTACTTTTATAAGTAGAAGCAATTAAAGGACCCGAAATGGTCTAAAGAATTTCGTAAAAGGAAAAAAATTTCCTTCAGAGGGAATTTTGATGGCTTGAAGGATGTTTGTAAATTTTTTTAAGGGTAAGTGTATTTGTGGAGAGCACTTGGTCAAGAAAGAGGACTATTTTCACTTTTTCCAAGGGTCATTTTCAGAGTTTCCAAAGGGCACCTGCCCTTGCAGAGGGTGATTTTGGATGGGAGAATCCTTTGTGGAGGGAAATTTAAGAAAGAGAGGATGAAGACAAAAGGCCTGAACGAAACATGCCCTTCGGGAAAATAAGCAATCAAAGGAAAGAATTCCTTTAGACAAAATGTTTGAAGGAAAGCACAACACAAAGGCCTACCAAAATAAAAGCACAAAGGCACGCCCAAAAGATAATTCCTTCAAAAAAAATGTTTGAAGGAATTCCTTCAAATAAAATGTCTGAAGGAATTCCTTCAGACATTTTTTCTGAAGAAATTTGACATTACCAAAAGCTCGAAGGCTGACGAAGGAAGAAGAAAGATGAAAGGAAATCCTTTGTACAAAATGTCTAAAGGATTTCATTTCATCTTTCTTCTACGTTCATCAGCCTTCAAGATTTTGGTAATGTCAAATTCCTTTAGACAAAATGTCTGAAGGAATTCCTTCAGACATTCTATCCAAAGAAATTCAACATTACCAAAAGCCCAAAGGCCGACAAAGGCAGAAGAAAGATGAAAGGAAATCCTTCGTACAAAATGTCTAAAGGAAATCCTTTAGACATTTTGTCTGAAGGACATGGCGAAGATAGGCCCACCCAAAGGAAAAGACAAGAAAAAAGGGAAGAAGTGAGCAAAGAAATATGAAGACCTGAGACCCCAGATAAGTTCAGAAAATAGAAAATGATCAATACAAAGGCCCAAGAAATAACAAGCACCTGAGAACCAAAATGGTTAAAGATAAAAGATAAAAATCCAAGGCAAAGGGAAATAACAAAGTAAAAGAAACCAAGCAGGTAACCTAGAACACAGCCACACATCACAATAAAGTAAAAGCTCAAAATGTTCTAAGTAGCATGACAAGTCAAAAGTATAGACCCAAGGACCAACCAGACCAAGGCAAGTGGCACAGGTGTCATTGGCAAGAAGAGTAAATGCACTTAGGTGAAATAGTCTCTACTAAAAACCAATAAAAGGGTTGGTTTTCAAACTATAGAGGAGAGCAACCCACGTTTTCATGTTTCACCATTAATGCACATCTAGTTGCACCCAACATTGAAGAGAACATGGTCCAATCAACACAACTTGGGGATGGCTTTGTCAGTTTATAGAAGGAGTATCCTATGATTTTGTAGGCCCAAGACAACAAGGGTAGCAACTTGGACATCTACAACATGGCTCTCCCATACGTAATTAGAAGAATATGACAACAACATGGGCTTGTGGTCTCTATTGAAGTGTCTAACTCAATAGGAGTTTCCATCCCTTGATTTGTCATCTATCTATTTCCAAGTTCTCTATATATTTGTAACTTCTCATTTGAGAAAGGGGGATCTCAGCATTGTATGACGATGCCCTGAAAGAATTTACCTTGAATCAAAAGAAGCATTTTTACCTCCATTTGAGCTTGCACTTTTGCATATATCTATGGTTTTATCTTATGTTAAGTCATTTCCTTTTCATGATTTCATAAGTTGATGCCAACATATCTAGTGTATTGTAAGTTCTTCTCTTACAGGTCAAAAAGAAGTGTCTAGCTCAGAGTATAGGTGCATGTGAACAGGCTATCTATAGTGTGTCTTAGAACACCTCTGGTAGTTCTTCCTCCCTGTATCTCCATAGGATCCCCTGCTGAAACACTGATGTAGGAAAGGTTCTCATTTGAATGAAGTGTATGCTTGCTTCTCTTTGGTGTAAAGTGTATGTCAAATCTTAGTAGACCAACCATTTTGGTGCACCACCGCATTAGTTTAGGTTCTGATTTTAGTATTTCTCTCCCTTTTCATCCCTCCCATTGTTAGCAGTAGGAAATATAGGGCCTCAAGGTGCATCAAGGGGAGTTATCCCCTAATCTAGAGATTCATCCCTCAAGTTTTCAACCCACAACAAGATGAATGTCTCCATTGTGCCACATGGAGGAAGAGAGTTGAGCCTCCCTTCAGAGGGTGCAATCCACTGCATCAACACTTACATATAGGGAAATGTCATCTCAAGGCCAGAATAGGTGGTCTATCTCCTAATCATGCATACTCAAATTTTAATAATATTTTTATAAAGGTTAATCATCACCTTTGACATGGTGTCAATGCTATTTTTTATCCATGAGACCCCAAAGATAGAGATCTCCAACTACAACTTGCATCTTGCATCTAGGGAAATATCATTTTGAGGCCAAAATGGGTTATCTATTTCCTAAAAAAATGTAATCAAATGTTAATAATGTGGTCCTAGAGGTTAATTTACACCCTGACATGGTGGTGATGCTAATTTTTAGTCACGATGCCCTGGAGATAGAGATATCTAATTGTGGCGTGCATCTTATCAATGTTGTTTGAGGCCAAAATTATTACAAAAAATGGTAAATACATGGATTTTGAGGCTTTGGTGGTGGTAACACATGTAAATTGCACATCCTAAGATGTTGGAAGTGATGGATTTCAAAGTAGAGGTCCCATAATTATAAATGTCTATTGGAGGTAAAGAACCTATCTCTTAACTACATAAAAGTTACATTTATGACTGATCATTGAATCCTTTGCCATGAGTACATCAATGATTTGTGATATGTGGGATTTAGGATGTAAGTAGATGAATTTGACATGTACGTGACAATTTTTTAGGTTCATGGATAAAAATTATGGTTTTTGTTTTATGCCTATCCAAAGTTTGCCTAAAAATCAATAATTTTTCCTTATAGGGAAATGTCACCTTGAGGTCAAAATGAGTGATATATCTCCTAATCGAGCATATTTGAATACCAATAACATGGTATTAGAGGAAAATATCAACCCCTAACATGGTGGCTATTCTATTTTTGATCCATGAGGCCTCAGAGATGGAGATATCCAACTATGGCTTACATCTTGCATCTTGAAAAATATTGTCTCGAGGCCAAAATGGGTGTTCCATCTCCTAACCAGGTGTACTTAGATTCTAATAATATAGTCCTAAAGGTTAATCACCACCCCTGATGTGGTGTAAATTATATTTTTCATCCATGAGGCCCGTAAGATATAAATATCCAAACGTGGCTTGCATCTTGCATCACAGTTTATAGCCCGATGTATGAGCTTTAAAACCCTTATTTTATTTATTCAGTTCAATAAGTAAGCATAAGTAAAGTTAAAAATATGTTAACTGAGATATAATACACCTAAAGGGATAGAGAAATCTTATCGAATGTTTAAATAATCTGAGTTTTTGAACATATGTATTTGAGTAAGATGATGTAAGTGCATCAACTAAGGAGATTCATGTATGTAAATAGTATGTTCAATTTTATCTACACTTAGATAGAATTTTGGATCACTTGAGAGAAAAAATGAGAATTAAAACAAATTTAAGGTATGAAGAGACAATATAGATAAAGATAATAAGTCTAAGAACCTATAAGTGTGATAAGAAACTTCAAGAACTCAAAGAAAGGAGAAGAATATCTTAAGATAGAGTTTTATCAAGAACTATTCTAACTCATTCTATACTATAATCAATGAAATACTAATTTATTGAGGTTATTTTTTCAATACAAATATTTTATTACTTTTAATTAAAATTTTATGTTGTTTTGAAGTAATATTTTTGCATAGTTATTATGTTCTTGAAGTTGCAAGTCTGGAAAGGCAATACACAAGGTTTGATAGTCAACAAAAACTAGTATTTTATCACGTTTGAAGATTGATTAAGGGATAATATTAAGTGATATGGATATATGATGGTATGAAAATTATTCCCCAAACCTAAGGTCTCCAAGACATTCTTCAAAATCTAAATTTTCATTGTATTCATACTCATTGTTTTGACACAATCCTTAAACCCTTAAATAACAAAAACCTCCGTAAATCAAAAAATAACCCTTAAATAAATTTAAAATTTGTAGAAAGGTGTGGGAATATGTTTTTAAATTTTTTTCATTTCATATAGGTTCCCATAACATAGGTTATTTCAAAATCTCTAATTGCAAGCCTGTAGATGAGGCCTAAAACTCGTTGTTTTCAGTTCTCCTTCAAAAAAAACTAAAACCTAAGGAAGTTAGAAACCTATTACTTGAGTAAAATGACACTTTTAGGGATATGATCATTAATTTTAACTAATAAATTATTTTTTTAAAGGTGTCAGATTTGGTTTAATACTCTAGTTGAGTAGGCTACTAGCCTATAAAGAATAAGACTCTAGGTGCATCAACTAGAACTATCATAACTTGAAATCTAACCACAAAAATCTTGTGAAACTTTGTATAAAGTTAAAATATAATGTCATTGAGGTTTTATATTTGGTTTAATTTTTTTTAGAGTTCTTGAGAGGGATATATAGTTAAAACTCAATCTACAGACTTGTGTATAAGGTCTAAAACCCTTGTTCCTTATCTTTTGGCAAAGAAATAGTTCAGTGAAAGGAGAAAGTTGTTTATTTATATTATACAACCTATTGAGGGATGTGATAAAATTATCAATTCAAGATGATTATGAGTTTTGAGTGAGATTACAAACCAATAAGGTGACATACCTTTAAAATAGTCCTAGAGAGGGAACCTTGTTTTGTCATATTATCTTAGAGAAGATAGAACAATGAAGTGTGAAGGTGTCTTATTGGGTAATAAAGTTGTTAGGAGTATACTGAAATCTTGAAAGTATAGTAAAAATTTAGATTTAGGAATTGGAATCAATCAAAAATGATACAAATCTAGTTTATGAATAAGACTTTGAAGACCTTGTAGCCTTGTTGTCGTGAAATTTTACATTTCATGACAACACCCCTAATTGCGCTCATACAAGAAATTAGAAATGTTTTAAAGATAGGGATGATAAAAGTTTTATATAATGGGACATTGACTCCATATCCCAATGGATAAGGCTTAGATAGAATAATGAAATTTAACTATCTTTCAAGCTTCTAAATAGTGTGTTGAAGATATCTTGATAATTTCTCTTTTGGTGCAACAAGATTCTTGTCATCATGGAAAGCATACTATGATAGAGAGATGAGAGAAGTTAAGAATTCATTTGAACTTATCATCACCAGATTAAAAATATAGGGTAAAATCAAACTTTTTAAAAAGTTCTTGATTTTTTCCCCAATGCTGAGACCAGATCCAAGAGATGAATTTTGAGTATAAACACTAGGTATAAAATCTTCATCTTGAACTTCAAAAATCAAGGGGAAGAATCATAGTTGCAAGTTTCAAGTCATGCAAAAACACCAACACATTTTTCCAAGTCATGTAATTTTCAAATTCTTTTTTTCCACTTAGTGCAATTTGCAAATTCATTTTTCCATTCAGTGAAATTTGTAAAGTCTATTTTCCACTCTGTGCAATTTGCAAATTCATTTTTCCACTCGGTGCAATTTGCAAACTCTTATTTCCACTTGGTGCAATTTGCAAATTCTTTTTCAACTCCGTATAATTTGTAAATTCTTTTTTCCACTCCATGCAATTTGAATTTTTTTTTCCAATTCGTACAATTTACAAATTCTTTTTTCCACTATGTGCAATTTGCAAATTGTATTTTCCACTTTGTGCAATTTGCAAATTGTTTTTTCCACTCCATGAAATTTGCAAAAGCTTTTTACATTTTCCCTTCCCGTGCAAATTGGATTTTTATTTTCCTGACTGTGAAAATTGAATTTACATTTCCTCGAGTCATAATTTTATTTTGCACTTCACCAAATTCATAGTAAATGGAGAATGATGGTGGTTTCAAGAGTAAATTCATGGTATTCTATTTGGAAAGTGGTTCAGTTGCATAATTCGTGGTATTATCAAAATCCATGGTATTACCTTTATAAAAGACTTTTAAAAATAATTTGTTGTCCACCTAGAATTTACGATTTTGACTTTTAAAAGGTGGTTTATGAACAAATTATTGGAATTTAGGGAATGGATCATGGTTTTGGTGGAAAAGTTCATAGTTTTCAATTTTTGGAAGATGGTTTCCATACAAAACTCATGGTTTTGATTATACGGCCTTTTGAGGACTCCTTTTCATGTCTTACAAGTCTAGCAATAGTGTAAAATAGCCTTCCCAAACCCATGAGCTATTCCTTGGACTTAAATTTTTTTTATTAAACTTTATCTAATGCAGAGGTTTCAAAGATATTTTACATTGTGTAAGATTCACAATGTCTTTACACATGTAAATTTCCCCTCTAAGGTTGCAACCAAGAAGCCTCAAGTGTAAATATTCAAAAAATGCCAGAAGTGTAAAGAGTAGTTATCAGAGAAAGTTAGAATTATCCTTAGTGAAAGTGAAGATGAATAGGCTCTGTCAAAAGCTTTTGGTCTTTTCATATTAATGTTGGATCTCATTTTTTAATTTCCAGTAGCAAATTTTGTGTAATTGTAACCTCACAAATGTAAGTCATGCAAATGCATTGTGTCAACATTGTAAATTATAATTTCACTTTTTCACATGGTGCAATTACACCAATGCACTTTTACACCACTTAAGTGGTGTATTTTTGTAGCTTCTAAAATGTAGAAAAGGTGGTTACACACTGTAACCACCTTCCCACACTATAAATATGAGTGTTAGGATAATTGTAAAGGGACTTTTGGTAGTGAGACTTTGTAGAAACTTTTTGAATGATGAGATTGTATTTTTGACTCAATAAAGATTAGAATAGGGAGATTTTGTAGAAATTGTGTTCATGATTTCTTTGTGAGCTATAAATTTTCATATGATTCATTCGTATATGTATCTTCATTTTTAAATTATTTTTATAATCACTACCAAATTGTTAGAAAATGGGAATTTCATATTAAGTATTTATTTTATAATATTTTTTTATTATTTATATGAATGTGAAATCTCAGTGGGGTTTAATAAATATTTTAATTGTATTTTATGGGTAGATATGGGATGGTTATCTTTGGTCTACTATCAGTATTAGAAAATCAACTCAGTGTATGTTTTACACTCCTAAGGGTGTAATTATGTATTTACCACCCATTGAATGATAGAGGTTTCCATGAATACAATGTTTTCCCTTTCTTAGGCTATTCTAGTAAGTTTCTGTATTTAGCTACCCAGGGACCAAGGTTATCTTTCATTTTTCTTGGGATTATCATGGTATCTTTTGTATTTAAATGATTGTAATAATCTTGTTCCTCCTTTCATTTCTAATTTTTCCCCCTATTTTTTATCAATCCTCTCATTTTATTTTCTAACCCCTTTCCATGATTTCTAGTTAAAAGTATGAAACCTCTAATAGAAAACATTTTTACTGTAAATAGTTTTGAATAGCTTTTCCCCTACTTTTTCCTTTTTGGCTTTCAATAAAGGTAGGTCTATCTGTTAATAGGAGAGGGACTTTGTCCTACATTGTTGACTAACATAAGGACTCAGTGCCCACACTACTAACTCAAAGTCACCAATTTATCCCCCTAACAATGTTTTGAGCCAACAAAGCCCAATTTCATCATAAGGTGACATACTTAAAACAAGGTAAAACATAATGTGGGTTTAGTATATCTTCTAAGATTCATATAGAAGTGATAATGAAGTTTATGTATATAGTTATAGATTACTAATGAGAGTAAAATAATCCCTATAAGTCATAACAAATCTTAATTAGATTAGATATAATTTCAAGATTGAATTCAAGAACAAGGCAGTCTTATTCAAGACAAGATAGACCTATAGTGAAGAAGACCTAGTGAACCCCCTTTTCTAGGTAAACGAATCACGGAAAAGAGTTGAAACTTTGTAAAAAGGTAAAATAATATGCTTATGAGGTGTTAAATGTGATTTCAAGGTTTTAAATGACCTAGAGTTTAATTTTCCCCCTTTTCCTAGTCTTTAGATTTGACAGTAAGGTCTAGAAACCCTAGAATTATGTTTTCTTGGAAGAATCACACATAGACATATATAAGAGCTAAGTAATGGAAGTAGATACCCTTGATATGATTTAAAAGAGCCTTTTAATTCATGAATTATTGTGGTTGACCCAATTAAATAGCTGAAAAGCTGACATGCCTATTTGATAAGGTCTATGAAAGTCTATGTTTCCTATCTTTTTGTAATAGAAAGAATTAAGGAAGGTAGATCCTGATTTTGGAGTTAGAAAGCACCAAGAAGAGGCAAAGAACCCTGATAAAGAATTAGGTGTCTAAATTTGGAGTCTTTAATTGAGTTTAAGATTGAACTTATAAAAAGGCTATAATTGTGCTTAAGAATAAGACAAGGGCCTAGTTGAGCACAAGACCTATTATAACCCCTAAATCACAAAGTCTTGTCCTTTTCATTCCAAACTATTTTTTTCTCAAAAAAATTATCTATTTTTTGTGATTTTCCAACACCATATAAATTTTAGAAACAAGAGGAATGATTCTTTGGTATATAGTTGTTTTAACTTCATAAAATATATTCTCTGATAACTTACCACACCTTTTGTAATAATTTTGTAACATAATTATATGTAAATTTTCCATACATTTCAATAACATTCAATAGACTACAAAGTAGATTTTTAATGCTCAATTTTTTTTTAAGGCATATAATAATGTGAACATGTAATAGAATATGTAATAAATTACAATAAAATCCAAAAGGTGAAATCAAAGAGAATATTTAAAAATTGAAATGTTGAACAACATAATAATATCCATAAAAGCCATATATAGGAATACAAAATGTGAACACAATAAAATATCATAGATCAATGTCGTACAGACATATAATGCCAAATAACTATCATTAAGCCATATAATAATACAATAAAATGTCATAAGACATGATCCTAATCATCAAAATGCTTCGCTCTCTTCACCTTACTTGTAGAATCTTCTCCATTGGATGCCTTGCTCATAACTAGAGGTGTTGTATCTCGATGACTACGAATCCTCTTCCACTCAATACTTGATTTTAGATTCAACTATTCATATACAAATATTGTCAAAAAAATTACATGTACTAGAATAATATATTTAGAAAACTAATAAGTTGAGTTTTTAAAATGATATAAAAATTATTCATAGGTGCACTTACCTCAACTTGGTGATTAAGGTCAATTCAGGATTGATGCTCAATATGGTCAATGATAGGTTAACATTGATGAACAAGAGTGTGAAATGGATCACCAATAGGATTTGATGATGTGCTCATTATAATGAAAAGGCTAGCTTCCTATAAACACACACACACACACACACACACACACACACACACACACACACACACACACACACACACACACACACAAAAAAAATAAAAATAAAAAAAAAAAAAAAAAAATCAAAATTAGCTCAAAATTTAAGCCAACTGACTAAATCACTGAAATATAATAGAAAAAATTATAAATTAAATTGTCAAATATACCACGTCATGTCTGCTAATCATTTCAACATGATAATAAGACATTGCCATATGAGTCTTCATAGATAATTATTTCATGCATCAGCTATTTGCAAAAGTATAGAGGATAATTATAAAACATGCATCCATATTTATATTTAAACATTAAAATAACTCTCATGTACCTCGATAAGTTGCTATGCAAATGAAATCATAGTAGCAACACCTACATTTGATCCCTCTTGAATAAATGGTAGAGTGTCTAGTGTGGTCATCAACTAAACAAACAAAATATCATTGTTATTCATTTCAACATATATATACAACATACATGTACAATGAACCATAGCATTAATTAGTCTTTACAAATCACCTTCATACAGGTATATACAGACATTGTAACAATAACACATGTGCTCATGTGGCATCTAAAATCCTACTAAAACATTAAAAAAATCATATAAATTATTGAGATTTCTACATGAAAATTAATTATTACCTTTTAAATTGTACAAATATTTGAAATTTAACAAGTTTGACAATTTTTTACAAGTAAAATATTAAATATACCTGAGAAGTTGTAGCCAAGGTGTCCAGATAAAATGTATATGACTGAAACATAGTGATATCAATATCATTTAGGCCCATGGAAATACCACTATGATTGGGTTACATTATATCCTCCACCTTCTCCTCAGGTCCAATGCATATAACACCACATGATCTACAATAATGAGTTAGTTAGGTAACAACACTAGACAAAGCCTCACCATGTCCACCCTCACTAATAGGAGTATGAGAAACCTAGATCGTATGTTGAATGAGGGTCTCAATAAGTGCCTTAAGTGCTTGAAAAGTATCAATATCTATAGTCTCCTTGATTTTAGAGGTTTGGGTCTTAGGAAGATGTGGTTTGTCCATACATACTCTCCTAGGCTGATTAGGTGCATAATGTGCACCTGGCCTATCCTATGTAGAGCCCTTTCATCTACCTTAGAACTCTACTAAATAAAAATAATTTAGGACTTCATTTGGCACAAACTCACAATAAAATTTTATTAAAAAATACATCAGGACCTCATTATTGTTACAAAGTTGTTAATCAAAGACCACCCACCATCAGTCCCAAAAATTCTATTTGATTAGATCATAAGTGCACTAGTAAATTGAAATCCATTTGGCCATCACATATAGCATTGCACCAATTTTCCAATCATTTAATAGGGCATAAATTTGGGCTTTATTTATGTGTTTATCACTCATAATGGTTGTAGATAATTTATTGGAATAGTATGCCCTACATCTATTTCTATACATAGCCACTTATCAATTTAACCCATTATCAAATCAATTTCACCTAATAATGTCTGTAATGTGTTTGCCAGATAAATTTAGTGGGGGTTATTTTCATGGGGATCCCTCAATGTCTTAATCATATTCTCAAGTTTTATTTTGTTTTCATTGATATGGGCTACTAAATCATCTTCACTACCCTAGGGGGCTCGAGGAACTACAGGAGGACTATGAGCATTTTGTGGGTGAGGAAGGATAGGAGGGTTTTATGGGTTAGGAGGGATAAAAGGGTCAAGTCATTGCTATTTTACACTTGGCACATTAGCCTCTGCATATGCTGAAAAATAAAAAATAAAAATCAAGAAAAATGCATCAAAATTAACCAATTTTGTTTCTAAATGCACTAAAACATGTTGGCATACCTCTCTTTTGGCGTACCATTATCAAATTTGGGTTGTTGGAGTTGTTTTATTTCCATGGTCTCACTATCAACCATGTATATCCTCTTCCTTTATCATATTCATATTTTGTGTTGATGCCAAATGAATAGCATCGATGATTTGTCTTTAGTTATAAAACAACAAAATCACATACACGGTTCTTTTGATATATAACAATGTACACATTTTTAATGTATTATACCATGTATGTAGTTTTAATGCATTAAAATATTTACACAATTTAGACTTAGTGATTAGTAAGCCTATGTCATATAATCATGTATGTACTTTTCAAAACCACGCACGTGGAATTGTTTTCAACACTCTAAATGTGAATTTTGTCTACTTTTGACCCCCCATCTTCGTGTACTTGCCCCCATGCTTCTTATGGCTTTTTATCGATAAGGAATGATTTGGGTGCTTTAATAATTAGGTAACAAATAATTTTCACTAATTATACCCATAATAACTTTTTGAAGCCTACACCATTGAGTATGCTTCTCATTTATTTTTCAAAGTCTTATATGTTATTCCTATAAATCCATTTTGATTTGGTATATATGGAGTAGTCTTTTTCCTTTATATTACACACTGATTATTTAACTACTCAAATGAATTTGAGAAATAATCACAACCATTATCACTTATCAAAACCTTATTTTATGTTTTGTTTAGAGTTCAACAAGAGCCTTAAAATCTTTGAATTTACTGAAAACCTCATATTTATTATTGATAGAATATACCAAGGTTTTCCTCAATTATTCATCACTAAAATAAACATAATACATGTATTTTTATAATGATGGGACCTTTGTATATCCAAACAAATCACTATTTATTAAGTGTAAAATCCCATCTACTCTTGTGGCACTACTATGAAACTTTACTTAAGTCTGCTTCTAATACACCCAATGTTCATAAAAATAAAATATAAAAGACAATCAATAATTCCTTTAACATACCTTTTTTTTTAAAAAAATCGAAAGCCTTTCTAATATGTTTCATCCTCTAATGTCAAAGCATTATATTTTATATAAACAACACATAGGTTTGCTATGATTCATTTTTAACCTCAATAACAACAAAGTTATCACATCCATCACTTATAGTACTTGCATCCATCTTTAATGAAATTCCAATTTAATTTTTTTTATATAATACTATGGCTCCACAAACCATATTAAAGCTAACCTTATTAAAAACTACTTGCACACTCACATCAATCACCTTGCTTACCAAAATTATGTTTCTAGCCTAATGTGAAATGTTCAGAACACCAGGGAGGGTTTTAACCCTTCCATATTTGAGGATCAAATTGAATCTTCCTCAACCTATGATATTTTAATTTGGGTTGTCTCATAATAATACATTTCCATTGATATTTTCATTTTCACAAAACCATTCCTAATGGGGACTCATATGAAATGAGGCACTTGAGTCAATCAACCTTGTATCATGGCATGCATGTGTACTTGAAGCTACTAAGAATAGATCCAAAAAGTATTCACTAGAGGTATTTGTTTTTGTGTAAGGGTCATCATCAAATGAATCATCACATTTAACCTTTTTAGATATGCAATCCTTATTAAAATTCCCATTTTTACCATAATTCTAACATTTTCTGATAGTATTTCCTAGAGTCTTAGATTTACCTCTAAATTTGGATTCTTTGTCCCATATATTATTTTTATTTATCTCTTTGGATAGATCTATCATAAATAAGGCATCCTTTGTTTGATAATCCTTCATGTATTTTCATCTCATCTCTTCTGATAATGGAGCTATGACTACATCTTCAAACTTTAATGTAGATACAATACTACTAATGGCCATAACAATGTTATCCCATGAATTAGACAAAAAACATAACAAAATAACACACTTTTATTTTTCATTAATTATAATCTTGACTATAATAAACTGACTTACCATAGTGTTAAATAAATTTAGATGTTATGTTACAAAGTCTCCATCATTCAACCTTAGGGAATAACACTTCTTTCAAAAAACAAATTATTTATAAGAAACTTTTTCTAATACAAAGTCCCTAACTCATACCAAAGTAACTTAGGGTTTTGATATAAAGACATTCAACTACACCAAATCTAAAATCCACAACCTAATTGAAATCTTTTCTTTTTGATCCATATTTTCCCATTCTTCTACCTTCATACCCACATGTTGTTTTCTTGACATAAAAAATCATTGATCTATGTCCATAAGAATATATTCCATATTGAGCTTGCATAACTCAAAAACCTCAGCCATCAAACTTTTCAATATCTATCCTTATGATTCAAATCATTTCCTTCACATAAAGATTATCACATGCACAAATCCAACACAAGAAATTTTTTATCATAGGTAAAATATGTCCTATCTCTTTATATAAGATAAACCCTAGCTCTTATGCCAAATGAATAGAAGATAGACTAATAAAATAATGTAAGAGTATAAATACTAATATAATTTTAAATTATAATAGAAAGAAAAAATGACACACAAATGATGCATAGTATTTTTGCTTGGGAAAACCATTTTTGGAAAGAACCCCAACACAATAACCTACTTCCTTATTACATTAACTTAATTGTTTATAATACAATAATGTAATTCTAAGTTATGATTTACCCTAATGCATGTGTGAGTATTTGTAAGTGTATCAATCAGAAACCTTCCAAGTGTTATTACAATAAAATGGGTATAAAACTATGGGCCATGAAATCATCCATATGTTATTATAGGTAAAAGCCCCAAAGATTGACCAGAACGTCTATTATTTCTAAAAAACATTTCTCCATGGCTCCCACCCTTCAACCCTTAATTGGGGAGCCACTAGTGCCCCAAACACCCCAGCTAGGGCAATGCCTCGACCCTATCCCTAATACATGTAAAACATGTAAAGTATACAAAACCCTTCTAACATTCTCCCATTTTTAAAACACTTTTCAGATGGGTTCACAATTACATAATTTTAGCATCTAAAGGTAGCCATGCTCATAGATTTTCTACACCAAGAAAACTACATATTACTCACAACCTTTGTTAATGAATCAATAACATTCGCCAAAGTATCAACATTTTATAGCAACACCTTTCTTTATTCAACCACATCTCTGACAAAATGGTATTGTACATCAATACACTTAGAACAAACATGATAATCAAGGTTATTTGCAAAACATATTGGACTTTGGCTATCATAATCTATCATTAATTTTTTATATATGAAACCAATATTTGAACACATCCTTTATAACTATACAATTTACTTACTTTCATGAATGTATACTATGTACTCATATTCTATAGTTGATAATGAAACTATAGTCTACCTCTTGCTCATCTAATTGAGTACTCCACCAAATAGGTCAAATACATAACCACTCGTAGATCTTCAACATTCGAGATCTCTAGCCAAATTAGCATAAAAATCCTTAAACATTTACTATTTTATTTTTCTTATGTGTTCCTTTGTAGTAGGTTGCATAGTTTAAAGTGTTAATTTATATTCTCTTCAACAATCTAATGTTCCTTTCCTAGGTCAAACATATACATACTCACAAATTGCACTACATGGGGAATGCCATGTCTATTATAGACCATACCATATATTATAATTCCAATAACACTTGCATAAGGAACCTTAGACATTTCCTAAATCTCTTCTTGCACCTTGAAACATTATTTAGTAAATATTTTTTTACTAATGGGAAAGGAGGTGCTCATACATTTACGTTATCGCTTTCTAAAATCTCGAAAGATCATCTCAACATGTTTCGTTTGATTCAACAATATTTTTTTTATTTGGTCAATTTCTTTTAGTTTCTATGCCCAAAATGAATTTTTTAGCACTTGATTCATTCATATCAAACTAAGATAACACCTACGAATTCACCTATTTGATTATTCTTTTTTGTTAAAAATTAATAACATATCATTCACATATAAAAATATGACAACAAATATATCACCCTCATGTTTGAAATTAACCCAATGATCAACTTTGCTTTGTACAAATCCAAGTCCTAGCATAAAATATTCAAGCTTCTAATTCCACTTCCTTGGTGATTTCTTTAAGCCATAAATTGAATTCTTAAATTTGCTCATTAAGTAATCATTTCATTTAACCTTATATTTTTTTGGTTGCATAGTGTATATTTCTTTCTCAAGCTCACCACGTAGAAATTTTGTCTTTGCATACAATTTTTTCTACTTCAAAATCAATAATAATTACAGTAGCCAAAATAAATCTAATAGAAAATAATATAGTAAAAATAGAAAAAATATCACCAAAATAAATTCCTTCTACTTGAAAATATTATTTTTATACTATATAAACTTTATACTTATCCATTTTTCCTTATACATTTTACCTATTTTTGAACACTCATTTATAACTGCAGAGCTTTTCATCAGTAGGAAATTTCACCAAGTACCATGCCAAATTTTTATCCAAAGACTTCATTTATTCATCTATAAATTTATTTTATAATTTATTTTGCTTTAAATCAAGGGGCTTCCTCACATTCTTAGTATTACATGAATTCTTCATTTCAACAAGATATACTTCAATCTTTCTTAAACAACATCTCGATTCTCTAAAATTCTCAAGCTTTCTAAGACTCAATAAATTTACTTAGTAACAAAATAATTTCAATAAGCTCCAAAATAAAAGCTAGTGTAAGAAATATCCACTTCTCATAATCTCCCACTTGATTCCACATCAATTAGCTATTCCTTAAATTTTCCATTAGTAGAAGCTAAGCTAAGCTCATTGACATACTCAAGTTTATGCTTATTCCATTATACTTTTACTTATGCTTATGCCGATTTACTATTCTCGTTAGTTCAAATTTGTGAGAGACGCATAGATCTCATTCCATTCGATCATATTTGGTGTAATGGCGTGCCATTTGGAGAGACGCATAGATGTCAACATTCAAAAGTGCCTCACATTGTCTGTCTATCTTATTTTTCGATCAATTCATGCTAAAGATTTAATATTGAGGCTTAAAGAAAGAGATATATATAAAAGGTGGGTCCTGTAAAGGAGTTGAATAGTGAACAAGAGAGTTTCAAGATATTATGGCATCCAACCATATTCAAATGAATGGCAAGAGTTAAACTCAAATGATGTTAGCCGAGCTTGCAATCATTCTTCTATCCACAACCTTAATTCTGTGTAAAATGTTTGTTTCTGCCTTAATAATTTCTTCAAAGCAATTAGATGCAAAATCATCTTAGGAAGACCTTCACGATAGATATTCAATCAAGCGTGGATCAATGACATGAGCCATATTTAAATAAAAGGGATAATGGTAGCATATTTATTTAAAGAACTCATGCCATTGGATTAACTTTCTAGTGTTGATTTCCTATCCGATCAAACACAATGAGAATGAAGGAAATACAATGAACTAATCACGAATCTTTTGAAAGCTATTATTTTTTCCTACATGTATCTCATTTCTTCACTATGTAGCTTAATTTAAATATATTAATTAAATCATTTTGATTGTAATTGAATTAAATTAATGGAATGATTTTTTATTCTATAATTAATTATCAAGGGTTGTTATAATTACACTTCATGTGGTAGACATTTAATAGCTCCATCGATTTTGAGCAGCTTGTTTATTGACTAAGTAATTTAGAGGATTTTTATGCTTCACATAAAAAAGAAAGGATTATCAAGCCACTATTTTAGAGAGAAGGTAAATTTAAAATAACGGAGCTTGGAAGGATGGTATGAGCTATTCTACTCAATCTATTCAAGTATGCAAGTGGATACAATCCAAAAAAAAACGATACCATATTCGAAAATTATCAAGAACTAATACACTGAATTGCCATTTGAAAACCATCACAACTATACATAAGCATGATTGAATAGCCACAAAGGAAGTGTCCAAGTTAATGTTCCCCCCTACTCTTGTACTTGCCTCCCTTACTTTTCTCCTCTATAAATGTAATGAGTTTATTTGAGTAAAAAAAATTATCTCCTATACCAACAATTTCTTATATTCTATAAATACAATAGCTCAACCTATGTTACTTTGTGTAAGATTATTTTGAGCTTTCTTATTGAAATAGATCACATCTTTGCATACTTTATACAATTGATGAAAACTTATATGGCTCTTGTTTCTCTTCCATTTGATTATTTTTGTCTTGTTGATGCAATTCAATGTTCATATATAGGTTGTTTTTTATTCTTGCACACTATTTCTTTATTTTTTGTTCACTTTCCTTCTTGTCTGAAAAATAATTGTGTTTTTATAGTTAAAGGATCAACCCACTTATTTTTATTGTATCACCGTATTTTTAAATGTATTTTTCTAACTCTTTTTCCTTGAAATATTTCCCTTCATGAATTAAATTTCAATGCAATAACACTAGAGTAGAAAACTTATTCGGCTAGATTTGGAGATTCTCTTACAAGAGTAGTCCCAAACTAACAAGAGATATCATGTTATGTTTTAAATTCAGGGTATATAGATCAAACATTTCAACACATCAACATTTTTTGGCATGGTCGGTGGGAACAAATTTGGGTTTAATTTATTTTTTTGTAAATCCACCTGATTTAGATTTTTCTAGCTAAGATTTTGGTGAGAATCATAGATTTTTTTTCTTTTTAAAACACTTACAATTACCCAAATAATCCATTGGTCATAGAACCCCCCATTTTCATGGCTTGCAGACCTTGCCATTGCCCAAATTCCTTGTTAAATGCTACAGTGAAATTAGATTTTCATGGCCAAGCAAAGAGATTTGCCTTTTATCTCTTGTATCTCTTATAGTCCTTTACATTTCCAATAATGGAATGATGTCCCTAGATATGTCTTAAAATCATTTACAATATGTAGTGAATATGTGGAAAATATCTCTATAATCCACCAAATTATAGAGCATGATGTAACCCTCAAGTTATTGGCCTCCTCTTTCAAAGGAACAACATTAGACTAGTTCAAAGATTTGGATTCATGATCAATTTCAACATGGGATGAGCTGGGATAAAAATTGCATGAGAAATTTAAAGAGGATGTAGATGTGTTTGCCCTCATAGAACATCTTAGCACAATCAAAAGAGTTGCATTGGAGCACGTTCATAATTTCAATCTCAGATTCAATAAAACTTGGAAAATGATCCGTGTTGAATTCTAGACCTTGCCTACTACTACTCATTTATATTACATAAAATTTTATAAATTAGACCTTATTGTCATGATACAAACACTAGGAAGAAAGACACTTCCACAAGCTTACGATATTATTGTTATAGTTGAAGGAAGCCTCACACAATCTAGTAAGATTACCCCTATAGTTCTAAAGTCATTGCTTCCACAACCTTGTAACATTCCCCATGTTTCACAAGGTTCCCAAATAAAACTCACTTGCACATCCTAACCACCCTAAGATGAACCTATAAATCATCACACATTAGTTGAGATAAAAATCCTAGTTACAGATGTTTTCAATGAGTATATAACCTTTAAAAGGTAGCTTGATATTCAAAACTTTCAGAATCAATTGGATATCCTGATTATTCCCAAACATTATTATAAAAATAGACATGGTCCTCAAACCAAATCATTACAACCATCCCTCCCACCACAACCCAATAAGTTGATGCCTCCCCGAGCTCTTCATATAAGAACAATAAAGGCTTACAATGACCTAAACATAGGCTCATTTTAGATCCCAACAATATTCAAAGCTAAATGTAAGTTAGTAATGGTGGATAATCATGTTTTTTATCAATGGGATGAAGAATATTTTCATCAAAATGCTACCCATGATGATAAGCTTTCAAAACTTAGAGAGGATGATTAAATAAGAAGAACTTAGGCAACCCCCTCTCAAAGAGATCAAATGGTAGGGATTTTTCACAAGATCCTTAGAAGCAAAGAAACATTTTTTTTCTAATGCAGAGTGAAAAAATGGAGAAGACCTATATTTTTTTTTTGATGAGGTTTTACTCATAGTTCATGTTTATTGATTTTCTCTTATTGAATTTAGCTTAAATAATAATAATGAGGATCTATTATCTAATCTTGACCAAGATTTATTTTATTTTGAAGATAAGAATAAAGATTATAGAGATTCAAGGTAGACCATAAAATTGTTAATGTATACCAATAAGTGTAAATTTCATAATGGATGTATTTTTATGGTTAATAAAAATGTGTTGTTAGAAAGCTTGAGCATAGAAGGGAAGTGTTTGTAAAAGAAATGAATCTTGTTTTTTAAAAAAAGAACTAAAATTCACAAATAAATAGTAATTTGATTATGGATATCAATGGGGAGCCTAAGGATAGAACTCCATCCAACAAAAAGATTGATGAGTTCAAGTAAGAATGTATACCCCTTGAAAATGAGGTATTATTTCTTCTATATAAAAATTCAATATTTGACTCTATCACCCAATGTGAATATCCTAATTGTGTTGTCTATTTTGAAATGGTAGTTGTTCTTAAAGATTTTGATGTTAAGGAACAAAGATTTATTTTTCCTAAATTAATAGTTAGGAAAATATACCTATTATAATAAAAAATAATATAATCTTTGAAAAGGATGCAAGGGTATTTACTTAAAATAAGATGCCTCATTATTGGAAAGATTTACATCTTTGTGATTTTTTCATTTATTACCCACCCGACTGGAAATGACATAAGCTTGAAACATTGGAGAAATCAGTGTGAGATGAGTGATTTCCCTTTGCATTTGAGAAGGGAAGCTCCCTTATATGATGGGGTTGATTTGGGGTTTTTGAATACTTTTAATCTGAGAATATAAAAGGGATACAAAAAGGGAAATGGTGAAAGATGGAAATGGAATAAGAATGGAAGGATATAGAAGGGAGAATGAGAAACCCACAACCAATTAAAAAATAAGACCACCTAGATGATTCAAACATGAATTAAATAGGATGAAATCTATTTTACAACACATGAATAGAAATATAAAGCAACATATGTAATAAGAGCGAAAATAGTTTTCTAAGAGGATAGAGTGGTGGATGGCACTCTCTTGATGCCTATACTCATAAAATTGAGGGGAGGGATTCATTCAATGCCTCCTAAATAAATATACGACCTTTAGTAAAATAATAAATTATGGGTAGGGGAGAGTATCGAACACACACACACATGGCTCTACTTGTCAAATTTGAATGTATGTATTTGGTATAAAGTCCATTCAACTAGGTTTATATTATAAAGTTTTTGAAGTCTTAATTTTAAAATACAATCAATAAAATATACAATTTTAATGATTTTTATATCTATGACCACCAATGCATGATTCCATTAAAAATAACATTAAACCTAACTAGGTAGAAAATGATCTCAAATTATTTCTTTTATTGAATTAAAAAAATAGAAAATAACCAATTATACATAACATTGCAATAAGCCCTCTCTTAGGGTTAGGAGAAAATAAGAACCCTTGCCTAATGAAAAATGTGTCTTTTATTAAAAAAAATCCTTCAAGGTAGTTAGAAAGCCACCTTATACCTAACCCAAGCCAAAATAAAACTTGCCTTAACTTGAGTTTGACCACTTTTTTATTCTTTCATGCAAGCACTCAATTTAATAGATTTTACATAATAGCATTATTAAATTGATTTTTGTGACCATTTACATGGCCATAAATGACTTTGAAAGCTAACAAATAATAATTAATTAATTTCACTTTACAAAGTCACTTAGTCTTTGACTTAGGCCCACCACACTACTAACTCATTGAGTATACTTGATTTAACCCATTTAGTATACTTGATTTGTTCACCCTTAGGGATTTTAAAAATAGGGACATTCTATAAATGAAAAGAGATAAAGTGATTTTAGTATAAAAATCAATTAATTAGAAAAGGATAAATATTATTTAATAATAAGAATTTATTTAGTGTTCAATTTGGATCAAGAATTCTTTATTCTTCTAACTTATTTCAAATACTAATGTGCTCTTTCATGAAAATTTCATTTTAAGGTGGTTGTGAGAATAATAGACTAATTTGATCACATTCTTTATATAACTTAGTGTAAACACCTAGATTTCACCATTTAGTATCGAAATTAATTTTGACACATTAATCATTCACCATCCCCAATTTAAACTCATAATAACATTATTTCCTTCCAAATTTTGAATAATTAATTAATTCATAATTAATTAATTAAAATTATGCACACCTTTTTTCCTCCAAAAATAATCAAAAATCTAGACTTTTCACCTCATCCAGACATTCTCTACATTTGTCTCAACCAAATATTGACTCATCTAACCACTTCTTCAACTTCTTCAACTGTCTCCTGAGTCAACTTAGAACATTTCAACTAACTTGTGAGCCATCCATTGAATTTTCAACTATCTTGACCCATTCATGTTGAGTCACCCAACTACTAACTAACCCTCCCCATTCCTCTCAACACATGGGAATTAGTCATCATTCATTGGAATGATGACTAAAATCTAACTATTGATTATTTCAATAATTTAACAAATTCAAATTATTCTTAATCATTCATCTCACCACCATCAAGCCTATAAATTGACATGTAATCCTCTAATCAAATTATCAACCTTCAAGTTAATGAAGTTCTATCACTTTTTCAATTGACCAATCCATTTTCAACAACAATATGCTAACCAATTCACTTTGTATGGAAAAGAATCAAGTATCCTCATACATTACAATCAAGAGCAAATCATTCTTTGATCATAATGGAGAAGGTGACACATACTTCATGGTTTTAAGTATTAATTTGTTTATGTTTTCTTCATTTTTTGCTCTATGCTATGCCCTTAAACATTGGTGTGTCTAGAGATATGTGTGACCAACTTGTGGCTTACATATATCTTTTATATACTTGTTACATTTCTCTATGTTCTTAGATAGGTTGACCTATGGAATAACCTTGGATAAGTAGACTATAAATAGGAGGTAGTGGTTAGTCTTTATTCATTATGTTACGTATTTTTTTATTATTACATTATTGTGGAGGTTGTCCCCTCTAAGTGGCTTTGCTATATTATCTAGTATTCTACTCTCTTGTCAATTATTGTTGTGTGATCTCTCATATTTGATTATTTTGTGTGAACATCTAATTAATTTCATTACAAGTGGTATCAGATCTTCAATTTGGGCAAGTTTCTTGTGACATTTTTTTTTGAATCTGGTGAGGCATGCTTTTTGGGAGTGATGGGAGTGAAAAAAACATAACTTGCAATTTGGGAAGATATAATTTTTTTTGTCAGTGCAGTATTGCTCGAAACGCTTTTTTGAAAAAAATATTTAAAAAAAAAGACTCTAAATTTTTTTCCCTTTGCACAATTACAGGCATTGGATTCATCTCAGTGAGATGATCGCAACAATATATTTTTTCAGTACACTTTTTTGGTGCTAAAATTTTTACCCTAGTGCACAAAGGCCGTCATTGGATTCGTCTTGGCAAGGTGATCGTAATGGTACCATCTTTTGGTACACTTTTTTATAGGTGAAAACCCTCCTAGGGTTTGTATATGGTAGGTCTTGGTACTTAAGAAAGAAAAGAGGGGAAAGACACTCTTAAGACTCTTACCGATGACATAAAATATGGAACTTTAGATCTAGATATTTCTCAGCTTCAGGCGAACATAAAGAACTTGGTGAGGCATGATGACTTTATTGCAGTCCAAGCTAATGTTTTAGGGATACATAGAGAGATTAATAGGGTTCACAATGAATTGCAACATATCACTATGCAATTGGCTGCCCTTACATCTCAATTTTAGCCCAATAACCCTCAACATCAACAACTCTCATGCTAGTATTAAACTGATGTTGCCAAAAGTGGACATACGTAACTTCAATGGTAAGGATCCTCTCACTTGGATTACCTAAATTGAGAATTTATTTGAGCTACATCAAACCCCTAGTTCTCAGAAGGTGATAGTGACATCTCTATATCTAGAACCTGAGTAATTCATTTGGTATCACTGGTTATGTGCTCAAAATAAATAGAATGGTGCTCCTGTGACATAGTCTATTTTCACTGAGGAGTTGTTGGCTCATTATTGGAATAATGTCTTTGAGAACTATTTTAGCCAATTATCCAAACTATGGAAATTAGGAACTATGAAGGATTATATTCATCAGTTTCATAATCTCTCTTTACGGGTGGAAGATATCACTAAGAAAAATTTGATTGATCTATTTTAGGTGGCCTCAAAGATAGCATCCAATTTGAGGTTTGAATGTTTAGCCTAACATTTGTATCAAAAGCTATCCCTAGGGCACAAATGACAAAAGAAAAAGATATGGTCAAAAGGAAAACTTTCACTACTGATCGTGATCACACCTTTCCAACACCATCACATTTACATAGCCCACTAGATTAACACAATGATAAATTGAAGAGAAGCGAGCCAAAGGGTTGTGTTATGGTTGTGACAACAAATGGAGCAAAGACCATTATTGTGCTAAAAAGAAGTTATTTTACATTGAAGGTGCCAATGACAATGAAGATGATGAAGAAGTACATGGTGAGGATGTAGAAGGTCTTGAGGAGGAATCTAAAAACTCTCAGCCTACTATTTCTTATCATGCCCTTTTAGGTATTAGTACTCCCCAAAATCTTAAGGTGATAGGTTTACTTAAGAAATAGAAAGTCACTATCTTGATTGATTCTGGGAGCACACATAACTTCATATATAGTAAGTTGGCTACTCATTTTAACTATTTAATTTATACAACTCCAAAATTTTAGGTTATGATTACAGATGGTGGTACTATCAGCTATTCAAGAAAATGTCATAGTATTAAGCTGGCCATGGGAGACTACTTATTGGATTCTCCTATGTTTGTTATTCCCATGGGTGGAGATGATATTGTTCTAGGAGTATAGTGGCTCATCACTTTGGGCACTATTGAGATCATTTTCCAAGAATTATTTATGCATTTTCATTCTGAAGAAAGGATATTTGAGCTAAGGGGATTAAGGGCTAAATCTCCACAACTTGTTAGCTCCTATCAAATGACAAAGATTCTTCATAAAAGTGTTAAAGGATTTTTAGCTCACTTTTTTCCATGGAAGTACAACCAACTCAGCCATCTCCACCTCTTGATCTGCAACAAGTGATTGATGCCCATTTTTAAAATTTTGGTGACATGCCAAAAGGACTTCCACCTAGTCGCATGTATGATCATGCTATCAAAATTATTTTTGGTAGTACACCACCCAACATCAGGCCATACAGGTATCCCTATGCCCAAAAAAGTGAAATTGAAAAGATGGTATAGGAGATGTTAGATGCAGGAATCATTCACCATAGCCAAAGTGAATATTATTCACCAGTTATCATGGTGAGAAATAAAGATGACAATTGGAGGATGTGCCTTGACTATAGATAACTCAACAAGTACACTATCAAAGATAAGTTTCCTATTCCTATCATTGATGATTTGCTAGATTAAATAAATGGTACTTTTTATTTTACCAAGTTAGATCTGTGTTCTAGGTATCATCAAATCTAGATCCATGATGAAGACATACCCAAGATAAATTTTAGGACTCATGAGGGCCATTATGAGTTTTTGGTTATGATTTTTGGTCTAATAAATGCACCATCTACTTTTTAGAGTTTGATGAATACTATTTTTAGGCTATTTTTAAAGAAATTTGTTCTAGTATTCTTTGATGATATCCTCATTTACAGTAAAAATTGGGAAGACCATTTGCAACATGTGAAACAGGTACTCTCTATTTTGGAACAACATCAATTGTATGCCAAACCTTCTAAATGTAATTTTGAGGCTTGTGAGATTGAATATTTGGGTGATTTGGTTTCTTATAAAGGAGTGAATTTGTATCCTAAAAAAATCCAAGCAATGGTGGACTAGTCAATTCCTAAGACACTCAAGCAACTATGGGGATTTTTGGGACTAACTGGTTACTATCATAGGTTTATAAAAAACTATGGTAGTATTGCAACCCCACTCACCTCTTTGTTAAAGAAAGACTCCTTTTAGTGGACTGATGCAACTATCTGGGCATTTGAATAATTGAAATTGGATATGTGCACTACTCTAATATTGGCCACTCTTAATTTTTCCAAGACTTTTGTGGTTGAATGTGATGCATCTGAGTATGGTATGGGTGTTATACACATGAAATAAAGTAGAACACTTGTATTTGAAAGTCATCAACTAAAAGGTAAAAAATCAGCACAAGCCCATCTATGAGAAGGAAATGATGGCCATTTTGCATGCAGTCAAACAATGGAGACCTTATTTGATGGGTCATCACTTTCAGGTAAAGACTGATCATGATAGTCTCAAATATATTTTAGAACAATGGTTGTCATATGAAGAACAATAGAAATGGGTAACTAAGATGTTAGGCTATTGTTTTGAAATAATTTACAAAAAAGGCAAGGACAGTGTGGCGGTATATGCACTATCTAGAAAGGATGAATCAGTTGAGGCATTTCCGTGTGCCATAACCATTTTGTAGGAAAATTGACTAGATGAAGCACAATCAAGATGGGAACATGATAGTGCTACCCATGATTTGATTCAAAATATTCAGCAAGGTTTAGGTGGATTTGAAAAGTTCACAAGGGTAATACATTATGGTATAAAGATAGATTGTAACTATGTAAGGTTTCTATTATTAAAAAAAATCCTTTACGAACTTTATGCAACTCCAATTGGGGGTCATTCAAGATTTTAAAAAAATCTATCACATAATCAAGCAGGATTTTTTTTGGGAAGGACTCAAGGGGGATGTCCATAAATATGTGGCTAAATGTATGATCTATCAATAAAACAAAGGTGAAACCATCAAAATCCTAGGTTTTTTATAGCTTTTATCCATCCCTAGCTAGCGTTGGGAAGAGGTATCTATGGATTTCATTACAGGGTTACCAAGATTTGATGGTCAAAATGTTATCATGGTTGTTGTCGATCATCTCAGTAAGTACGCTCATTTTTATTCTTTATCACAACCATTTGTTGCTAATATAGTACCTGATATTTTTCTCAATACAATTCAAAAATTACATGGGACCCCTAAGATCATTGTCAGTGATAGAGATCCCATTTTCACTAGTAATTTTTGGACTAAGTTATTTACATGTTTGGGCACCCAGTTGGCTCATAGTTCATCCTATCATCCTCAATCTGATGGACAAACTAAGGTAGTCAACAAATTTCTGGAAGGATATCTCCATTTTTTTGTTTCTGATAAATAGGATAATGGGTTCATTGGTTGTCACTTACTGAATGGTGGTATAATACTTCTGTTCATAGTTCTTCTAAAATATCTCCCTTTATATCATTGTATGGATACCACCCTCCATCCATCACTTCAACCTTAAAAGGTCCATCCTAATGTTCATTAAGTTGAAGAACATATTCACCATCAACATGAGGTCCTTTCAAGTTTATGTGAAAATTTATCTATGGCCTAGAATTGCATGAAGCAAAAAATAGATCAACATAGAAGTGAGAGGCATTTTGACATTAGTGATTGGGTATTTATTTTCTTGTAGCCATATAAGCAGATGTCATTGAAACAACAAAAAAAGGATAACAAGTTGTCCCCTAAGTATTATGGGACTTATCAGATCTTATAAAAAATTGGTAGTGTGGCCTACAAGTTAGAGTTTTCTTCATCCACTTGCATACATCCATTATTTCATGTATCATGCCTGAAAAAATTCATTGGACATAGAGTTGTCATTCAAACAAAATTACCAGAATTGGATGAGGAAGGAAGAGTTGTTCTTGATCCTAAGATGATTCTTCACATGTGCACTAAGTAGTTGTGTTCCAGAGTGATTACAAAGTACTTGATCAAATGGAAGAATATACCATGTAAAGATGCCACTTGGGAGAATGAAGCATTTATGCATCATCATCCACAATTGCCACAATGTTGAGTACAATGTTGTTTTAAAGGGAGGGGCTTATTGCGCCCTTAACCATTGATGTGTCTAGAGATATGTGTGGCTGACTTGTGGTTTACATACCTCTTTTATATACTTGTTACATTTATCTATGTTCTTATATAGGTCGGTCTATGGAATAACCTTGGATAATTAGACTATATATAAGAGGTAGTGGTTAGTCTTTATTTATTATGTTAAGTATTCTAATATTAGTGCATTATTGTGGAGGTTGCCCCCTCAAAGTGGATTTGCTATATTATCTAGTATTTTGCTCTGCAGTCAATTATTGATGTGTGACATCTTATATTTGCTTATTTTGTGTAATATAAAATCATTCTGTGTGAACATCTAAGTAATTTCATTACACTTTATTGAATGTTGAGTTGATTTTAGAATATGATTATTTGTGTTTATTTCCTTGACTTAGTTTGCAATCTATATTTTTTGCTTACATATTTTGGCATGCTCAATGGTATTTTCCCTCATATTTTACATCATAGGTGCATTTAAAGATGTATTTCAATCATTTTTTATTAATTTTGTTGTGCACATATATTTAACCCTTATTTTGAAGTTTTCTATTTGTTTTTAGAGATCATTTTTCTAAGTTTTTGAGTTTGTTGTCCGTTAACTTACAAAATAGTGAATTCATTCATGTGTAGTTTTTACTCATATTTCTACAAATTTTCAGCCTTTTAACAATTTTTATGTGTGTTTTATTTTCTTAACCCCTTTCTATTTCAGTTTTGATTTCTATTATATTTTCTATTTTATGTTTAGGTCCTTCTTGTTAAACAACAAAATCATTCCAAACATCAACAAAATCAGCCCAAGCATCAACGAAATCACCTTGAACATCAATGAAATCATCTCGAATATCAGTGAAATCATTCAAAACATTAGCAAAATTGGTCTACATAATAGTGGAATCATCAAGGTAAACAATGAAATTGTTCAAAAAAATGAAATCATTTTATAATTGTTTGTTTGTCATTTTTTGCTTTCTATTTTTTTATAAGTCTAACCTGCTAAAGATTTCATTATTTTCTTTGATTGTGAAACATTGAAATCATTTCAGACTAACATTTTTTTATTTATCTTCATCTTTTTTGTCCCGTTTGGATGATTTTGTAGGTTGCCTTGTTTTCTCAATTTCTAAAAAACTTCTAACTCATTTTTTTAGGCTATTAGTCAAAGTTTTAAACAAACGAAGCAAGTTAATTTTTTTTTAATTTCTTGCTAGTCCATTTTATTTATATTTTTAGTTTTTGGACTAACATTATCAATTTAGTGTTCAAACAATCATTTTAATATTTCTTTTTGCATAGTAATTAGCTCACATATTTTATTTGTTGTTAATTAATCCTTTCTCTTTAAATTTTTTTTGTTTTTATGTGTTGTAAGGTTGTGTATGCTCTTTCCTTGGTGTCACATTAGTGACAATACTAAAAAATTAAATAAAATTATGTAATTTTGTGTTACCCAAGTTATACTTGTATGTTTACTGTTCCTTTGACATCACATTGGTGAAGATACCTGGGAATCAGAGACATACATTAACTTATTTATTTTCTTTTTCTAAGGACTATATTGATCATGGATTTCACCACCACATGGTAGGCCAAACCTGTGTACTAGTGGAGTATAAGAATTAAGTGTCAAATATTTCAAATGCCTAAGAGGTGTTATGTTTTAAGCACACTATGATGTGAGAGATTTAATGTTCTAATACCCAAGGTTTAAATAGTTGCCTAAAAGTTTAATTTTTCCAACATCAACTTACTAAAATCTTATGGTTGGGTTAGGTACATTAGGACTAGACCCATTTGTTTATGTCTTTTAAATTGGATTCTTCCATGGTTTTTGGCATCACATACCAAAATGTATTTATAGGAATCCCCTTTAGATAATCTTTTAAAAACCTTAAACCTAGGTGAGCCTTTTTTGCCATTCAAATTTGGTGCATTAGTTAATGGTTAGCTCTGAGAAGTTACTTTCTATGTACCCTTGAAATTGAGTATAGTGGGATATGGGAATTATGAACTAGGAATTTGACATAAAGGGGAGGTTAGTCTTATGTTAGTCTCATAAAACAAATGAAATGAACACAATAAGATCCTAACACCTCTAGCCTAGATAGTAGGGAGATCTTAGGTAACAAAAACTAAATGAAAGCACAAAAAAAACATAAAATACATAACTCTTTTACCTTCCTTAGAGCTCCAAATGGATTTATTGAATGGCTTGATTGGCTTGTGCATCAAGAAGTCTTTGGAAATGGAGTTTGATTGGCTCTTTCTGTCCTTGGCACCTTGGCTTTGATTTTGCTTGGCTTAAGAATTTGACATAATAAACTTACTTGCAAATTTTGTCTCTCTCCAAATCAACATTATAAATTTATCTTATGAGATCTTAGAAATGAATAGGCATGGCCTTATATTTATAGAATTTATAATTAACCCTCATCCAAGGTGATTCAAAGTTGAGTTTAGGCTTGGAATGCATTCAAACAAAACCTAGGTGAGTTAAAACTAACTCTAGTTGAGTTAATAGTTGTCAAGTAATTATGATTTGAAATTTACTAATCATGGATATCAAATTAGATATTTTAAGATATTTTCAAAGACCTTGACAACTTATAAAGGCAATGATGAAAGGCTAGGATATTTTAAATTTTAGAATTTACATTTTAGGATATTCATTAACTATAAATGGATAATTCAACATCATATTTAGCTTGTTAATTGATTTTAATTAAATTTTTATCTCTTTTAAAATTTGATCAAGTTTTCAAGTACCCCACTTAATAGGTCTATAGGCCAAATTGATAGTTGTGATGCCACAAGATGATTAGGGATGAATCTGTGAGAGGTTATTATTACATACGGGCTAGTATCCCAAATAGGGATGCCTCAATATGATTCTAAGCTTTGATAAATGGTATGAAAGAAAATTTGAGATGTTCAATGATTCTTAGGCTTAATTTTTAATGGTTGGTAGGAATCATTCTAAAGTCCAATCAAGAGTCAGTTGTGACTAGTTTTAGGTGTCTACAATTTTCCCTTATTTGGGAAGGCATTGCAAGCTATAGGCACAATAACATCTTATCAAATATTGAAAAGGTCCTATATGCCTATTAATTTAATAAAAATAGATGAGTTATGGATGCCCCCTTGAGGGAGTGGTTGGTAAAAATGGTCGGTGATCAATTCCTCAAAAGAAGGAAAATGATGGGACTAAAATGTAAAATGGGGTGGAAACCACTGATTTAACCATAGGCGATTATAATCAATGGAATATGGAGCTACCCCAATAAGGTAGACAAATAGGATGATTTTTCCATAGATGGTTATAATCATCAGCATAGGTAGGATAAAAAAGATAATAATTTGCCCAAAGGCAGTTATAATCATTGAAAAAAGGATTAGTATAACAAGATAATGATTTTCCCAAAGGTGGTTATAATCATTTTAAAAAGAAAACAATGATTTGCCCATAGGTGGTTATAATCATTGGTAGAATAAAAATATGACTTAGTTGGGTGGATAAAGATAATGGCTTGCCCAAAGGTAGTTATAAGCATTATCATAATAAAAACATCCCTCAGGTGGGTAGAAGAAAGATAGTGATTTACCTAAATGCAGTTATAATAATTAATCTACAGATAGATCAAAACATAATGAGTTATCCATAGGTGGTTATAATCATTGGCTTTGCAGGTGGGATGATACATAATGATTTTTCCAAACGTGGTTAAAATTACTGGCAACACAAAGTGGGATGATACATAATGATTTGCCCAGAGATACTTATAATCATTGACCGAATGATGAGAGTATGATGGAAAATTTGATAATGGGGCTTATAAACTAAATCAACACTAACAGAGTAAGATTAAGTTGATACAGAGGAGAAATATTAATATTGGAAACCTGCTAGTATGGATATGCACATCTAGACTAGCAAGGGTTTAAATTATTTTGATTATTAATTACTCAGTATTGGGGAATGATTTAGATAGATCGGGAATTTTTTGGGTGCCAAGGAGTACCATGGCCATGTTGCTTATAATATTCCCTGAGCTGATTTTGGTTGTAGCACATGATGGTATGCATCATGATATAAAAAACCATGAGAAATTAGTTGAACTATGCATAAGGATTGACATCGATCCAATAAATAATTAAAAACAATGCACCAATGATAAAAACTATGATGATAATGTTGATGTATGAATATGGATGCACTTAAGTATAATGCACAAGGACACACCCAATGAAAACATATAGACTAAGTCAAGGCACAACAATGAAATCAAACAAATAGACAAATAAGCAAATAAAAACACAATAAAACACTAATAAATGAAAAAGAAAGACATAACAACACCAAAAAATGAGAAAAAAATAAACATAAATAATGGTTAAGAAAATTTTTAATGCAAATAGAGAAAACCAAGACAATGAATAGTGCCCCTAAGTTATAGGAGATGACAAAACAAACAAACAAAATGGGGGAAATAGAAGAAAAGGAAGGGGGTGGTTGAGCTGGCTCTAGATGCACTAGGCAAGTGGATGTTGCCTATATAGTTCCATGGACGCAATGTCCAATATAAAATTCATACCAAATGTAGTTATTTTAGGAAATGGGATAGAAAAAAAATGATGATCGATAAAAATATGATTATGTTATAGAGGAATATGGGAATGGTCTCACAAAATGGCAAGAGCGTGGGATGCAAGGCCCAATAAGGATGGGGAAAATAAATGACAAGTGGTTTCTTGTGATATAGTGAGGGCTCTCAGAATATTTAAGGCAAAGAAGTGGTCGAGTGGTGAATGTTTAGGATTTTATATATAGTTTACAAATGTTTTTAGAATTTTCAAAGTATCTCAACTCGATAGAGAATGCCAAGATACTAAATGGTCTGACTCAAAAAATGGAAAGAGTATTCAAATTTTAAAATATTTATTATAAGGAGAGATCATGATAAAGGGGTGACTGAGTTCACCTCAACATGAATTGAGCGCTTCCTACATAGTTCTAGGATAAGACCTCAAGTCACTATAGTTCCACCTTACAGTGGAGAAATGTAATTAGGTAGTAGCAAATTTATAAACTAGGCAAAGAAGGCAAATGGAATAGTATGACATAATAATGTCAAGGTGTTACTTCAAATCATGATAAAAGTGTTATTCCTAATTTACCCATAGATGGTTATAATTAGGAAACAATATCATAGATTAATGATACTAATTTTTCCATAGGCAGTTATAATTAGTAGCATGATAGTGACACTCTAATTTTTCCAAAGGTAGTTATAATCAGTAGTACTTAAATGAAATGAAACAAAGAATGAAGGATGCAACTTCCAAACCACTATCATACTACTCCAAAACATAACCTCTTTCTAGAATACAGAATCAACTACTGAACTTGATCAAAATCCTTCATTGAAGGTGCCTATAAAACTAATGGAATGGAACCAAGGTTAAAAGGGGGTTAGGTAGGGAGGGTAAAAAAACTTTGATTGATAGGAAAGGGATGGTAAAATGGTATGGTACAAAGAATAATGTGTTAAGCATGAAATATACTGAGGGGGGGGTGAATCAATATATTATATATCTTTTACTTAATCTGATTTCTTTTCTTTAACCACTCAATCATACATTCAAGATATGAAATAAAACTAGAATAATAATTTACACCACATAAGAGAGAGAGAGACACCATATTTTTATGTGGAAACCCAAAGTGGAAAAAACCATGGAGAAAAATCTCAAGTATATGAGTGATCACCAACTCAAAATACAAATTTTGCAAGCACCAACTTGCAAGAGCACCAACCCCTTTGCTGAGCACTAACACAAAAACTATATGTGAGCACCAAACCATAAGAACACTAACCCCTTACAAATATTCATGAGCACCAACTCACAAGAGCACCAACCCCTCTTGTGTATAAAACACAACTATCTCTTAATATTGCTTACTCAACAAATGATAGAAATCTACAATATCTCCTACTTTTCTATATTTGAAAACAAATACAAACCATGCACTCTCTTGCATATTACAAATGGCTTATCAATCCTTTATTTATAGCTTTCCAAATGACCTTTGGCATTCATCCTTTGTGACCCTTCAATCCTCATGGAAAATGGCACCAAACTTGCATGACCCTTCATATCCTTGCATTTGAAAAGTCATATGGTGACCCTTCATAATCAAAAGCATCCTTTCCTCTTTTATCTTTATCTTGGTGACTTTTCGTATTCCTCAAAGTGTCCCTTCATGGAAAAATGTGTCATATCTCTTTTGTCTTCACATGGTGACTCTTGGAATTCCTCAAGGTGACTCTTCATGAGAAAATGCATCCCATTCCTCTTTCATCTTTTACCCCATGACTCTTTGACTTCTCCATGGCCCCTCTTTTGACTTATATGCAACCAAAAATATATTTATTAATATTAAATAAAATTAACACACATTATCAAAGAAATAAATATTAAAAAACACCATTAAATGCAATGGGGCCTTTATCACCAATAATGCTAGACCTTTGACATCAATGACAATATTTATAATAATCTCCCCCTTTGTCATTGATGGCAACCTCAAACTAAAACTACCACATCCTAAAACCTGCACATACTGTCATCTAAAAAACATACAGTAACTCCCCCTTACTATAGCAACTTGTACTTATTTTTTCACTTGTACCTATACCTGTAATTCTCCCTCTTTGACATCAATGGCAAAGGGCCTACTTGGAGCTAACACTTATCTCCTCCTCCACTAATGTTGAACCTCAATGGTAGGAAGTAAAATAAATTACTCCCAACTTCTCTCGTAGATACTCAAATGTGTCTTTTGGTAGTGCCTTTGTAAAAATATCTATAATCTTCTTTGTAGTACTGATATACTCCATCTTAACCTATTAATCTACAACCTACTCTCTCAAGAAGTGATATCTAATGGGAATATGTTTTGTTCTTGAATGCATCACTGGATTCTTCAAAATATTTATAGCACTTGTGTTATCACAAAAAATAGAAATAGGTTCATCATAATTTACCTTAATATCTTCTAAAGTTTGCTTCATCTAAAGCACTTGAGTACAACACAATACTACTACAATATATTTTTCTTCAGCGATAGAAAGTGATACTAAATTTTGATTCTTGCTTAGCCATGATACTAAGTTATCACCAAGGAAGAAAGATTTTCCACTTGTACTCTTTCTATCATCCAAGCACTCTACCCAATCTGAATCTATATAAGTAACCAAAGTGAAATCTCTACCTGTGGGATACCATAATCCATAATCCATTGTCCTTTTCTTCACCAACTGAATATGACTATCTTTTGGAGATGACTAATATCTTACAACCATACCTACTGCATGCATGATGTCTAGCCTCGATGCTGTCAAATATAAAAAACTACCAATCATAGATCTATACAAAAATTGATCTGTAACAAGTGAATCTTCATCCTTGCTCACCTTATTTCTTATATACATTGGTGTGCCAACTGGTACGCAATCCTCAAAATCAAATTTCTTCAACATTTCCTTGGCATATTTATTTTGAAATATGAAAATTCTTTTATCTAACTAAAATATTTACAATCCTAAGAAAAATGACAATTCTCCAAGCATAGACATCTCAAATTCTTTTTGCATATTGTCAAAAAATTCTTTTGTCATCTTTTCAATATTTCCTCTAATAATGATATCATCAACATATACCACAACAATCAATTGATGCTCACCTTTTATTTTAATGTAGAGATTACTATCAGAAAATTCTCTCTTGAAACCTTAATCCTGTAGGTACTTATCAAGTCTTGCATACAAAGCTCTGGGAGCTTATTTCAATCCATGCAATGCTTTCTTCAATCTGCATACATGGCCACTAATATTTGAGAGAATAAATCCCTCAAGCTACTCAATGTAGACCTCTTCTTCTAGATTCTCATTCAAGAAGGTAGATTTGACATCCATCTGAAACACTTTAAAAATTTTAAACATTGCATATGCAAAAAACATTATAATATCCTCTAACCTTGCTACTAGTGCAAAATTTTCTTTAAAATCTATTCCCTCAATCTGAGCATATCCTTTACATACTAATATTGCTTTATTTCTGGTCACTTCTCTATTTTTATTCAACTTATTTCTATAAACTCATTTTTTTCCTATCACATTGTGATCTTTTGTGTTAGGATCTTACAGCATAATTGATTACTTTTGTGTAAGCAACTAAACACGAAATTGAAATCAAAATTAATAAGTAACTAGAAATCAGAAACAACAAAGAATAAGAGATACAAGAAACAATGAAAACTTGTATTAAACTCTTCCAGAAGGAAATACAATTGAAGAAATCTCTCTTTCTTCCACACCTCTCAGATGTACAGATCTCTTTCCCTCAAGAGTTATCTCTCTCACAATTACAACCAATTCAATCCTTGAATTGTCTACCCTTTTTATCATATAAACTATGAAGATCTAACCCTATTATATAATACTAGGATTCATGAGCTATGCGTTCTCCACCGTTAGATACACCTCTTAATCAAAGGTTCAAATCTGTCCTACCAAAAATAGAAATGCAGACTCAATACTAACAATTAATCTTATCATGCAAACAATCTGTTCTTCCTCAAAAATATAATTTTGGAATGCATAGGTGACCGACGTCGGTCCCTGTCCATCTGCATATGACCGACATCGACCGATCCATAACCGATGTCAGTAGCCTCTAGTCGACTCCTGACCGATGTCAGTGGTTGTGTAACTCTAGCAACCTCTACATTTGCTCATCTGGTAAAGCTTTTAGCTCCACAACTCAACAATCTCCTACTTGGAGATAAACAGCTGCACCTGTACCTGTACAGCAACATCCTCTAGCTTGTTTCACCATCTTCAAGTTCAATCTTGAAGACCAACAAAAGTTGAATGAAGATTCAACTTCTCTTTTGTTACCAGCTTTGTTAACATATCAGCAGGGTTCTCATCCGTATGGATCTTTTCCAGATTCAACTGTCCATCCTCCAATACCTGTCTAATGAAGTGGTACCTAAGCTGTTTATGTTTGGTTCTTGAATGAAAGGCTGAATTCTTTGCCAAATAAAACACTTTAAATTTTTTAAACACTGCATATGCAAGAAACATTATAATAGCCTCTAACCTTGCTACTGGTGTAAAATTTTATTTAAAATCTATTCCCTCAATCTGAGCATACCCTTTACATACTACTCTTGCTTTATTTCTGGTTGCTTCTCTATTTTTATTCAACTTATTTCTATAAACCCATTTTGTTCCTATCACATTGTGATCTTTTGGTCTAGGCACTAATTCCCAAGTAACATTATTTTATATCTAATTTAATTCTTCATTCATAGCCTTAACCCAACGCTTATCATGTCTAGCTTCTAAAAAAGTTCTAGGCTGAATTTTGGATAATAAAGAGAAATTAACTTTCTCAGATTCACTTACCATCATTCTTTTGGTGCAAATTCTTTCATTTATGTCTCTGATGATGTCACTTTCATTATGATTTTTTTAAACATATTTGGATAGAGTTTTGGTGCCCTTTTAATCCTTCTTCTCATCTTCATTTGGTTCTTTAAAACCTTCCTCTTCCATGATTTCAGGAATGTCTACTGGATCAATGATTCTTTGTGTTCCATCTTCTTCTATCCTGACACTTGCACTTTCAAAAAAAAATTTGGTTATTTTGTTATAACATTTATAAGATTTAATTTTTGAATAATAACCAATAAATATATCTTCATCTGCTCTAGATTCAAACTTACTAAGTTTTTTATTGATTTTTTTTATGAAGCATCTACTACTAAAAACTCTAAAATAATCAATTGTTGCTGGTTTGTCTTTCCATAGCTCATAAGGAGCCTTGTCACTATTGAATCTCAATAATGCTCTATTCTGAATATGCACTATTTTATCAACTGCCTCTCTCCAATATTTATTTTCTATCTTGGTTTCATTTAGCATTGTCTTCGCCATCTCCTAAACTATTCTATTTTTCCATTCAACTACTCTATTTTGCTATGGAGTTCTGGCTGCTGAATAATGTCTATTTATTCCATGGTCTTCACAAAACTCAATAAATTGATCTAAATTTAATTCTCCTCCTTGATCTGATCTTAGACACTTAATATTTAAACTAGTTTCATTCTCAACTAATGCTTTGAATGCTTTGAAATATTTGAAAGCTTCTAATTTTTAAAAAAAAAATATTACCCAAGTCATACGTGAAAAATCATCACTAAGTAACATGAAATATTTCTCACCTTGAGTACTTTGAGCTCTCATAAGTCCACATAGGTCAGTGTAAACAAGCTCTAGTATCTGAGTAGTCAAGTATTCTTTTGTTTTGAACCACCTTCTAGCTTGCTTCTCATGCTGACAAGGTTCACAAAGCATGTCAGATGGCTTTGTAATCTTTGGAAGATTTCTGACTGCTTGCTTTTTATTGATGTTGATAATATTGTCAAAATTTATGTGCCCTATTCTCCTGTGTCATAGCCAACTTTATTCAATCTATCTCAAACATCTTTAACCTTTGATGTCTGATAGCATATACAAATTATTGTCTATTCTCTGAGCATCTACAACCAACATATCTGAATATTTTCTTCTAATTTCACAACCTTATGCATACAACTTTAGTGTGTGCCCTTGATCACACATTTGACTTACACTCAAAATATTATTATTAAGACCTTCTACATACAAAACATTTTCATTTTTAATTCTACCATTATCCAAACTTAGTGTACCTTTTCCAACAATTCTAGTAGTAGTATTATCTCTGAATTTCACTGTGACACCATTGATCTTCTTCAAGGTTATGAACTTGATCTTATCTCCTGTCATGTGCCTTGAACATACACTATCAATGAACCATGGATTTTCTTCATTTCTTGCATGTAAAGAAGTATACACCAACATAAATTTTTTAGGTTGTTTCTTTTGCCATGAATCTGTCTAAACTTTTCTCTTGATGAATGGAGCCTTAAAACTCTAGTCCTTCTTGACTGACTTAAACATTCTCCTATAGTACCAAGATATGTGTCCAAATTCATTGCACTTGTAACATATGACCTCTTCATTAAATCCTGATAGAGGAGCAAAAGAGTTGTGGCTTCTGCTTGACTCTGTATGACTTTCCTTCTCCTTATGTCTGAAACTATTAGCTTTTTTTTGACATTCTAATTTCTTATGACCATATCCATTACAATAAAAATAGTAACCATAAAAATAGGACCTATTTGTATATCTCTGACCTAATTTTCTTTTGTAGCTCCGTTCCCTCCAATGTTCTTTGTTTGAGATGCCCTCTGTATTCTTAACTTCTTCCCTTTTTATTTCTTCTTTTGTAAGAACTTCAGCATAGCTCTTTCCTTTTTCCTTGCCTGTAAAAGTTGTGACATCCTCTTTCTCTTTTTCAAATCCAATACTTGTCTTATCTGACATTGATCTTTGATTTTCTAATATCTTATTCGACATATTAGTTCTATTCTCAAATTTTGAATCATTGGCTAATCTATCATTGATTTCTTTATTTGTTTTCTCAAGATCTGCTTTTAAAGAAGTAATTTCAATAACATACCTTTCACATTCTTTACTTACTATTTTCAACTGTGCCGTTAGATCTTCTTCATTCTTATTAGCTTCTTCAAAGTGTGCTTGTAGATCTTCAATTATTTCCTTTGACTCCTTTTCATTTTTCTCGATCTGGAGCTTTAATCTTCGATTCTTCTTTTCAAGAGCTTTTAACTCTTCTAAGACACAAATGAGTTCTCCTTCCAGATTCACTTCAGCTTCATCCTATTCTTCTTTTTGATCATATGTACTTTTTTTTGTGGAGGCATCTTCATATTTGGCCATGAATAGAATCTCTTCTTTTTTTGAGTCACTGACTCCACTATCTTCGGCTGAGCTAGGATCTTTAGAATACAAACTCTTCTTCTCGAATCCCTTCTTGAATTTTTCTTTGAAATTCTTCTTGTATATAGACTTTCTTTCATCATTGTCATCATTACCCTTATTTGGGAATTTAGCTACAAAATGTCCAATCTTTCAATAATTAAAACATTTAAAAGGTAATTTTCCTTGATATTTACTTGTGCCTTTTTTCAGCTTGTGAATGAATAGAGATCCATTCTCATCTTCATCATCGCTAGAATTATCACTTGATTCTTGAATTTTAGCCTTCTCTTTCTTTGATGTCTTGAAAACCTCTTCTCTCTTTGAAGGTTTATCTTATTCATCCATCTCATATGCCATAAGAATACCATGAAGCTCATCCATCTTTAGCTTGGCTAAAATTTTCATCTCTTCAATTGCCAAAACTTTTGCATTATATCTCAGTGGTAGAGATCTCAAAACCTTTTGAACCACAGTCAATTCTTCTAAATTTTCTCCAAGACCTTGAATCTGATTGACTATTTTATTAACCCATAAGAGATAACTTTCTATATTTTCTTCTTCTTCCATCTTCAAACTCTTAAAATATCTTCTAAAAGTCTGAAGCTTAGCTTGTTGAACCTTTCCATCAACTTTGTAAATATTCTCAAGTTTTACCCAAGTTTTATGAGCAGATTTACATTGCATAACTTTAACAAATTTTGATTCACATAAACCACATAAAATAACATTTAAAGCTTTAACATTATTTTTACTTGCCTTCTTTTCTATCAGAGTAGTTAAAAGTGTATGTGGCTCTTCATATTCCTCCACCACTGCTTGCCATATGTTGAATCCAAGGGCCATCAAATAAGTTTTCATCCTTATGCTCCAAAAAACATAATTCATCCTATCAAACAAAGGTGTCTTATTTGTAGAAAATCCTTCATGTGATCCAACCATCGTGCTTTCCTGATCTTCTTTCAAGCTATACAACTTTTTCAAAAGGAACCTGGTCTGATACCAATTGTTAAGCATGAAATATACAAGGAGGGGGGGTGAATTAGTTTATTATATATCTTTTACTTAATATAATTTCTTTTCTTTAACCACTCAATCATACATTCAAGATATGCAATAAAATTGAAATAATAATTTTCACCACACAAGAGAGAGAGAGAGAGAGAGACCAAAATTTTACATGGAAACTCAAAGTGGGAAAAACCACGGAGAACAATATCAAATATATGAATGAGTAACAACTTAAAATACAAAGTTTTCAAGCACCAACTTGTAGGAGCACCAACCCCTTACAAAGATTTGTGAACACCAACCCACAAGAGCACTAACCCCTCTTATGTATTAAACACAACTATCTCTCAATGTTGCTTACTCAAAAAATGATAAGACTCTACAATATCTCCTGCTTTTCTCTCTTTGGAAACAAATACAAAACATCAACTCTTTTTCATATTACAAATGGCTTCTCAAGCCTTTATTTATAGATTTCCAAATGACCTTTGGTATTCACCCTTTTTGACCCTTCAATCCTCATGGAAAATAGTACCAAACTTGCATGACCCTTCGTATCCTTGCATTTAAAAAGTCATATGGTGACCCTTCATAAGCAAAAGCATCCTTTCCTCTTTTGTCTTTATCTTGGTGACTTTTCATATTCCTCAAAGTGTCCCTTCATGGAAAAATGTGCCATACCTCTTTTGTCTTCACATGGCGACTCTTGGAATTCCTAAAGGTGACTCTTCATTAGAAAATTCATCCCATTCCTCTTTCGTCTTTTACCCCATGACTCTTTGACTTCTCCATACCCTCTTTTGACTTATATTCAACCAAAAATATATTCATTAATATTAAATAAATATTAACACACATTAACCAAGAAATGAATATTAAAAAACACCATTGAATGTAATGGGGCCTTTATAACCAATAATGCTAGACCTTTGACATCAATGATAATATTTCTAATAGAATGTCGATATTCTAGTATAATGGAAATAGGCCTCATATACAATACTTCACATCTCTCAAGTGAAGTAATGCTTGAGGTGTATAATGTTCATCGACTCATCAAATTCATCCCCATATGGTGTAGTGAGCATGTATGCTCTAGAGCCATAATTTAAAATAATGATATATGGGCTTATCCAATTAGGTTTGAACCTGCCCTTGTGTTTCTTCTCAACTGTGGTATTTTGTTGGTTTTCTTTGAGAATAAAATCACCAAGTTTAAATTCTATATGTAGGACACATCGGTTGTAGTGGCCACAAAGTCTATTCTAGTATGATTGAAGTCTATTGACTATGGCCATGCATTTTTCATCAAGTAACTCTAGATCTTGCAGATGAGCTACTCTATAGTCTTCATCATCCAAGACATGATTCAAAGAGATGCATAAAAAAGGTAACTCGACCTCAATGGGAAGATTAACATCAATGCCATAAATTAGGGAATATGGAGTGGCTCCTATTGGGGTACAATAATTGGTGTGGTATGCCTAAAGGGCATAAGAAATTTAGAGGTTTTAGTCATGGCCAACATCATTGATAATATTTTTAAGGATGTTGGTAATGGTTTTGTGGATGGTTTTGCTTGGCCATTACCTTGTGGGTAATATGTGTTATAAAAATGTTGAGTAATGTTATACTCAACACATAGTGATTTGACATCCTTATTTTTAAGTGATTCTCTATTATCATATATCATGTCAAATGGGATACCATAGTGGTAGATGATATGATTAAAGATGAATTTTTAAATTTGTTTTCCAGTCACGTAAGTGAGAGGTATAGCTTCAACCCACTTAGTGAAATATTTGGTAGCAATAAGGATGTGTTTATGTCTATCAAAAGAGGTTGGGTTAATATTCCCAATGATATCAAGGCCCCATATTTCAAATGGTCATGGTGTAAGCATTGGTTTCAGAGTTTTGGCTGGGGTATGAATCAGATTGGCATGCCTTTGACATTTGTTGCACCTTTTGACATAAGAAATTTTAGTTACATCCATAGTTAGCCAATAATACCCAGTACATAGGGGCTTTTTGGCTAGGATGGCCCTGCTAGTGTGGGCTCCACATACTCCTTCATGAACTTCTCATAATGCTAATGTTGATTTTTTTGAATTTAAATAATGAAGTAGAGTTTCATCAAAGCTAAGGAAATAAAGAGTTGGTCCAAGTAAGGTATATCATGAGGCATGGTAAATAAAGGCCTTAGATTGTTTACATGATAGGTCAGGTGGGATAATATAGTCATTTAGGTAGGTAAAAAGGTCAGAATACCATATAAAACTAGGACCAATAATATCACATATCACTGTGATGGTTGAAGATTCATGAGTAGGCACTAGAATATTTTCAACGATGAATTGATATTCTTTTGCCTTATCTGGATGACAGATCAAAGAGCCAATGGTGTCCATGGCATCCATTATTCTATTACTGGCCCTAGGTATATGCTCAAATTATATGTTGGTAATCTATTGTTTGAGAGTGTCGACCATGGCCTTTTATGGCACTAGCTTGTCATCTTTGGTCTAAAAGTGGTCTGTAACCTAATGGATGATTAACTAAGAATTACCATAAACCTTGAGATGCTAAATATTCCATTGTACTACCAGATGAATCCCTATAATAAGTAATTCATATTTAGCCATGTTGTTGGTATAAGGAAAGCTAATACAGAATGATTAAGGGATAAGATCCCCTTGTTGTGTAATAAATAATAGGCTTACCCCCAATCCATGTGTTATGAATGATCCATCAAAATATAGCTTCTAGTTTTATTCCTCAAGAGGTGTTTTAATGATGGTCATTATGGAATCATCTAGGAATTAGAATGTTAGAGGCTATGTTTTTGCAAGGGGAGATTCAATAAGCTAATATGAAAGTACTTGTCCTTTGATGGCCTTCTGATTGATGTATTCTATCTCAAACTCACTGAGAATCATGATCCATTTCGCCATGTGACCCTGTAAAGATGTCTTAGATAGTAAATACTTGAGTAGATCTACTTTTGAAATAACTATGGTATTATTATTTAACATGTAATGCAATAATTTTTGAGTTGCAAAGACCATAACTAAATAACCTTTTAATGGGTGTATAATTGTGTTCATACATAACTAGTGTACAAGTTAGATAATACACGACATGCTCTTTTCCATTATCATCATGCTAAACTAGAAGTGTCCCCATGACTTTGTCAATTGCAGATAGGGACAATAAAAATGGCTTTCCTAGCATAGGTGGATTGGCAAGGTATTCTTTGAGGTGTTGGAAAGCTTTCCAACATTCTTCATCCCACTCAAATGTGACACCTTTATTCAATAAATGTGTAAATAGATGGGATTTTTGGCCAATTAATAAATGAAGCATCTGATAGATTATATCTTGCCCTAAAAACTATAGAGCAACTTCAAATTGGAAGGTGGTGGCATCTCTATAATGGCTCATACTTTGGCAGGGTCAACTTCAATGCCTCTATGAGACACAATGAAGCCAAGAAATTTTCCTAGAGTAACTCAAAAATTATACTTCTTAGGATTGAGTCTAAACTTATATTCATTTAGTCTCTCAAACATTCCTTGTAGTGCTACTAAAAAATCAGCTCTAGTCTTTGATGTACCCAATATGTCATCGACATAGTCTTCAATAATGTCATGCATCATATCATGAAATATGATGGTCATGGCTCTTTGATATGTGGCCCCAACATTATTAAGATAAAATGACATAACCTAATGACAAAAAATTCCCCATGGAGTGGTGAACAATATTTTATGTTGGTCTTCTAACACAATCCAGATTTAGTTGTATCCTAAAAATCCATCCATCGGTGAAAGCATTTCATACCCCATTGTGGAGTTGACAATCATGTCAATGTTTGGTAGAAGAAAGTTGTCCTTGGGGTAGGCCTTGTTTATATCTCTAAAATAATTACAAATTCTGATTCCTTTTGGCTTCTTATTGATTGGCACAACATTTGAGATCCACTTTGAGTAGTCGATCGATCGAATACATATCACTTCTAAGATTTTTTCCAACACTTTCTTTATTAATACAATAATATGAGGATGCATCTTACATAATTTTTGTTTGATAGGATTGGCATCAAGATGTACAACAAGATGGTGTACAACCAAGGTGGGTTCCAATCTTAGCATGTCTGAATAAGCTCGAGCAAATATGTCAACAAATTCCCTCAAAAGGGATGTAAATATTTTACATTCAGCCTCAGTGAGGGACACTCCTAATTTGATCCATTTGGGGTCATCTGGAGTCCTAATGTTGAATTTTGTAGTGTCCTCTATAATAAGAGTCAAACCATCCTCCAAAATAGTTGACAATGATTTGAATTGGCCTGTAATGGCAAAGTCCTCTATTTGGATTGGCTCTTCAAGTTCTCCTAAATAAGATGAATCATAATCTCCCAATCGTAAGTATGGCCATGTTACAAGCACTATTAGAAACTCTTAAATGATTTAGTTGAAGGCATAATATTATTTAGACTGAACTTGGACCCATAGACAAGTTCATCATTGGTGGTATTATAAGATTTATGAGGGGAAAGGTGAACACCCCCATCTAATGGTGCCTAAAATAGGTTTTCACTAGAAGAGTGACCTTTTTCTTGACTTTTATCTTGGTCCAATATCACCTCAAAGAGGTTTTCACTTTGGGACCTCAATTTTTATTTATTTATTTTTTTGTGGCTAAGGGTGTTCACCCATTCTCCAAAGTAGGTTGCAGGATCCATTTTGATTGATAACCCTTGTTTGTGGTCTCCCAATGGAACATTGTCTCTTAGGCCTAGAAAATTTCAAAAGGCCTCATCATTCTCAAACTCATCTATAGGCAATGTGGATTCTTATTGGTCCCAGGCTATAAGTTGAGGGTGATATAGATAAAGTAAAATGTGTTGGTTGATTGAGGTAAGAGTACAAATGACATGGGTGTCAAACAAATTGGTATTGGCTAGGTCTTCATAAAGGCTATTATCAGACTTTGATTTATAGTTAGCATCATTGTCACTAGTCATTGGAATTAGAACATGAATAAGATATGTGGGGTCACCCCCAGGTAGTTTAAATCTGAGACCATAGGTTCTTTTTTATTGAGTGATTGAGATGGCTCAAGATTACCCTATTGATTTGGCCTGAGGTCTTCACCTTCATATGATTGATTCTTTATGATATTTTTAGGAATGGGTATTTGGAATATTTTTTAGCAATTGGAAAATTTATCATTATATAACCATGATTCATTTTTGGCAAGTGGCTCCTTTTCTTGGCCAGTGACTGATGTGAAAATGATAGGAGTTGGACTATGGAGCATACCTTTTCCCTTTCACTTCAATTCCATGTAAGGTGGCTTGGATTTAGGTCTTCAATAGGACTTGGGGTTTTGTGGAAGCTTAGAAATATGAAATGTATCATGGGTCAAATACTCTCTTGGGCCATTTACTATGATGGTAAAATGATTAGACATTTTGAGAGGTGGCATATGAGAAGATGAATCAAGGCTATATGGGTCAATGTAATTGGCCTCTAGAAAATCAACAAGAATTTATTTACCCTTGTACTTTTAGGGAACTTTATCCAATCCAAAATGATAGTTATAAATTTCATACTTAACCTCCAAATGTTTACAATGTTCATAGGGCTACAAATATCCATTGATGGTGACCTCTATACCCGAGTGAGAGAACTTGAGACACTGATGTAATGTTGAATGGATTGCATAAATTTTATGTATCCAAGGTTTACCCAAAAGTAAATTATATGATAGGTCTAGGTCTAACTTATGGTAAAGTGTATCATGGGTCAATGGCCCAACAATAACTAGCAAGCTGATGGTACCTTGTGAGTATTGATCTTCATTATCATAGACCTTGATGGTGATCATTTCTGGCTAGAGATCAGTTGTTGTGTATTTGAGATGCTTGATGAGCTTTAAAGAAATAATATTCAAGCCTGATCCATTGTCTATGAGGACACACTTCACTTTATGCCTCATAATGACAACTTTGATGTATAATAGATTATTATGGAGAGGGTTGAGGGATGACATATCACTTTACTCAAAGGTTACCTATTGTCCTGGGGCTAGATGTCCAACTAAATCTTGGAATTTATTTGGGATTATGTTGTTTAGAACTTGGGAGTGGATAAGGAACTCTATTAAGGTGATTTTATGGATAGTTGATGTACATAATAATCTAGAATATGAATTTGTGTAGGCATCTTCTAAAGTTGTTCCATAATATTAAACATCTTCTCATTTATAGTGGCATATAGATTGTTTCGATCCAAAATGGTGGGTTGAATGGGTTCAATGGTAGTGGATGTGGCCCTAGAATGATAATATTTGATTATCGAGTTATGATTGCATAATTAGGATTAGGTATAGGACCATTATTTCTAGAAAATGATGGTGGAGGAGGAGCATATAGGATAAGTCTCGATTGTTAGTGTACTTGTATGTGGTCATGAGGTAATGATGATTTATCGGTATAAGGTCCAAAATTAGTAATCTTAGCTTGATAGTACACTTGTATGCATCCTAGATCAAGGAAAGATTATTAACATAGGTTAGTTGGTCAGAATTGGTTAGCAACAGTCCTATTCAGTTAGTACTTGGTCTTGGATTGGTGGAAATGGTGGAAACATGACCTCCCATAAGATGGGCTACAACTTTTTTAGTCATGTGTAATTACGTGGTAAGCTTGTTGGCTATTAACATCATTATGGCCTTGGTTCTATCCATTTGACTGACATTGTTTTTATTGTTGCATTTATTATTGTCACAATTATTGATATTGTTATTGTTGTTATTTTGACCTTTGTTGTTGTTACTATTGGTTGCTATGGTTATGTTGTGGAAAAGAGTTTTGATAGATACCTAGGTTCTAATTAATTGTAGAAGCTCTATTATCTAATGTTATCTCCCCATTTTCCAAAATATTTTCAATAAGATGTTTGATTTGCAAATAAAAACATAGTTTATGTCCATTAACCTGATGGTATTCATAGAACTCATTTTCTTGGTATCGATCTGGATAAGGGATGCCCTTAGGATAGTGCTTCAGAATAGGCTAACTAATCAGATTAGTAGAGGGTAACTTGTGAAACATGGATTTAATTAGTTTTCCAAGGTCAATAAAGATGTGATGAGTAGGCATAGTTCTACTTGGAAGAGGGTTTTTCAAAAGTAATGGTTGTTGTATTTATTGAGTTAGTCTAGGATTCTGTGAAGTCTATGCTTCTTGAATGGGTTATTGGTGAGGAATGATTTGCATTTGTAACATGGATTGAGTAGGTAGTTTTTTCACCATTTGGACATGATGTGACTTAGTTAATCCATTTCTAACAACATTCTTTTTCTAGTTAAACTACTTAGATTTTTCATAATTATTGTCTTAGGCTGGTGCCAATGCTTGCACTTAGACTTGGTCTTGGTTCTGATTTTGGTTGTTTCCTTGGTTTTAATTCTAATTTAGGTTTGTTGAGGTGAGCTTGATAATCCATTTATTAATAAGGGCCTTTTTTTATTAAAAAACCTTTGTTGATGATCTCCTTGTAAGTGTGTGCACATTGTAGCTCCAGATGGTAAGATATCTCATTATGAAAGTTTTTGGTAAACATAGTGGCTACTTATTTATCTAGTAAACTGTGGGTGAATCTGCTTACAAGTGATCTCCATCACTACAAATAAATTACAAAACATTTATCATATTTCATTTGGATTAATTCAGATATACTAATGAAATCTCATGTTCAATATTGTAGGATAAATGTTACACATTTTTTTTGAAAGGCCATCAAAATCAGTTATTGATTTTTTCAAAAATTTTAGAAACCACTTCAACACCTGTCTTGCTAGGCTCCAAGGAAACAAAAGTATGAGATATATGTCATTTTAGGCCATTGGTTGGAAAGAAACAAAGAATTATATTAAATAAGCCTTAAGGTCTCCTTTACCCTTATAATTGTCAGGTTTCAATGGTTCATACCTTGGAGGAAAAGGTATTTAAAAATAATCCATGTTGAACAGGTAGGAACACAAGTCATCCAACTTAAAATTCTTAGTATGCTTCCTAGCTTGGATGGTGGAAATTATATCCTTCATTTGTTGTAGCTCTTATGCCAAGAAACTAGATGGAATATTGGTCTGAGGTGGAGGCTGGGTAGTCAAGGGAGAATTACCTTGACTGGGTTATAATGGATGCATAGATTTTTGTGTAATTTTGGTTTAGTTAGGGAATTGCCCAAGAATATGCATTCATAGATTGGAATGGGTTTGTTGGAATTTCACATATTACGATGCAATATTCTGGTTGGGATTCGATGTATAGGCCTAATTTTGGGGGAATTGTGGTTGGGATAGAAGGATATGAATCTGGGTGAAATATTATGTCTATCACAATTGAGTAGGGACTTGATACTGACCAATCAAACCTTCTAGATAAGAGGAACTAGTTGTGAAATAAGGCCCAACCATTGAATTTATGGCACATTTAAAATGAAAGGCAATTATTATTTGATCAGTACTTACTAGATAGTGTTACTTCTTAGTTACATGAACACTTATTATGAAGTAGATGCTTGAGGAGTGTTTGACATTTTTCATTGACCAATAGACATAAATTATTGGTTAGACAACATTTACAAAGGCATGTTGGTATGCAACTATTGAGGTATACTTGTCACTACCAAACGAGGTGAAACATTGGTTGCCCCCTATTGAGGCAGTGAAATATTTGATATTTATCACATTGGTATACCATATTGTGCTTTTTGTTATGTAATGTCATCATCTATCATGGTAGAGTAACATTCATCACATTTTTTTGAGGTAAGGCACTATTTTGCATTGACTACTTAATCTTTGCAATTATGTACTTGATAAAGCAGCTAGTTGAGGATTATAGGTAGTTTGTTGGGGTTGGGATGTAGAATTTCTTGCCCCTTTATATTTCTAACCACTGATAGTGTTTACTAAAGGCACTTATTATGGAATAGTTATTTATGTATTTAAACCATTTTATCCTAGATTGGATGACACTTACGTGTTATCCACCATATCTGGCACATTCATCTCTATAAAAGTAGAAGACACTTCTTTAATAGCTAGGGTATTGAACATGTCTCCAATTAAAGTGATTTACATGAATGGGTATATACCTAAATTATCTTGGCCTATCAATTTGATTATCACCCCTGTTGAAAGATCTAGCTTGATTAGTGGAGCATATGACATGGTCATGTTATTAAAATTACACGCTAAGTTAAAATAAGTTTGATATGTTGTCTACATTTGTATAAAATGGTTATCCTTGAGGCCTTTTCCTATGACAAGCATATTGGGGTTTTTCTATGACATTGACACGAACACTTAAAGATTGATATAAGATACATGTTCATTGGTTTGGTTGTAAGGCATAGTTGAAGGCACTCTAACTAGACTAAGCAAATTTTTATGGGAAAAGTCTATTAGAAACTTATCCCCTACCTCTATAGCTCTAATTAAAACTTTTTCCTTGTTTACAAGTAAGTGACAATCAAATAAATAGGGATCATATGTTGATGGCATCATAATGTAGTACAGTTATTATTGAATTTGGTCTACAACCAATGGTGCTAGCAAGGTATTGAATTATTTATTCTTGGTCTTACTCTGAGTATGGAGGTGTGTTGACCAAATACTGGTCTAAAGGATCTTGGCTTTGTTCCCTAGATTGAGTGTTGTAAGGAGGATAAGGATCTGTCTCACAAACTACATCATCACCATAGGGATCTTGAATAAAGTCATCTTTTGTGACCACATTATCATATCCTATAGTTTACATGGCTTCACTACAAGTACAGTGAGACATATTCAAATCAATGATGAATGTTTCATGAGAAATGCCTAGAGTTATATAAACTCTTAAAAAGAATGTCCAAAGGACAAATGGTTTGAACTTAGTTTAACTTGGTTGAAAATTGGATTTGTATCTCTAAATGGTCTATGCTCACTAATAGAATTTGGCAAATAAATAATGACGTGACTAAAAATTTTAGTCATGACAACTAAAAATGAGTAAAATCTACTAATTTTTTGGAACACAACTATAAATGATTAAATAAATGACTAATTTGATCATCGGGTAAAAAATACAACTAAATAATTAGTCACAAAAATAAAAATTAGACAATATGATATTAAAGTGGTTAATTAAAAAAATATTTCAAATTAGGAATGGTAGGAGTGGGTTGTATTGCACACATAAGGCTAATACTGAATTGGAAAACTATTGGTGGGAGTGGGGAGTACAATAGAGTGCATAATTCAGTAGAGGTAATTCAATGGGGGAGTACAATTGGTATTATTTGTGAAATACACCTCTACAAACAGGAGGGTTTGTTAATTATTAGTGGATCTAAATCTGACTAGACAGGTTTTGTGTGCCAATTTGATGGCATGAGGCATTTTGGGTTTTAGTATATAAATATAGCATCTACTTACATGGTCAATAAAGCTTGTTTGGAGAGGACCTGGAAACTTATAAAAAGGTAGGTAAGGAATTTGTAGTTTGTTGTAATGAATTTGAAGTTGGTGAGGCCCTCTATAGTGAAGTCAAATTTGGGGATGCCCTCTGTAGTGAATTTAGAGTTAAATTGATACCCTCATTACATTAAACACAAAATGTATAGATTTTTGATTGGTAACTGTATCTAGCTAGGAGAACAAAATAAATGTATTATAAGAGATGAGTTACATAAATAAGAGGGTATCTTGTCATAAGACATTGACTACCATATAAAAATTTGTAGTTCTTGAGATTATGAAAGAATTGGATGCTTTTATTCATTGTATAATCAATACAATGTACTAACCATATCTTGAAGTTGTCTATTTGTGTTCCATGTTATCATGCATGGGTATGGTATTAATTTCTAATTTTCTAACCAATTCACCAACCTAATCCCTAAGGTTCCTTTTCACCAAGACTTCATAACATGGGTAGTGCATATACATCATAATTAGTTTGTTATTGGTTGGTGGAACTTATAGTAGTTAGATAGGTAATTGAGTATCAAAACCATACATGTAATTCTAATTTTAGCAAATTATTTTGTCATTAGTTTCCTCTATGCATTTTAGAGCATATAAGAATTGAAATTATAACATGCATCCAAATTTTAATTACTTTGATCACTTTTACATTAAACCATGGGCTCATGTCCCTAACCTAGACCTCAATGCTTGGGTAACATTGTGTGCAAGCCTAATCTATTAATTACATGGAATCCTTGAAGATGGTCTCATATGGCATAGTTGAAATTTATGCTAGTTCATCAAATCAATGTGGTCACCAAGCTATTTTAATTGATACTATATGTCTACACATGGGAGCATATCAATTGTTAGAACAATTTATCTTATCTCAACATGTTAATAATTAATGCTAGTAAGTAATGCTCAAAGTTACAACAAAGAATTCATTACCCTGTTTGTTAGTGTTTGTGTATTCATTAACATTGACAAGATTTCCATATGTTTAAATTATTGTGGTTCATCAATAGAACAAGTATAAATTATGTGTTCCATTGGTAAATAATTTCTTTAATTATCATCTAGACAAGGAAGGCCCTCAATAAAACATGGATAAAAATAACACTTATTTATTTCCAGTCATAAAAATAACATCTGATTATGTAGAGTGATTCCTAGCTATATTTATTGAATTTGAATTGATGTAGAGTGCTATATATCCTATAGATTTCTCTAATTATAATTCTATAGAGTGCTCTGTATCCTAATTTTGTGAAGTGCTCTAAATTCTGGGTAAGTGTTGAAGAGTGCTGAAGAGAATGAGTTTACATTATTAGATCCTGAGTAAGTTGAGTTTTTTAGATTTATGTTTTTTCTTGAAATAGGAAACTAAATTAATACTAGAATGCAGAACATTACAGATGGATCAATGTCAAAGGTTGACTATGGATCAATACCATGCATATGATGAGAGAGTAGCCGATGAGAGGGACATGGATAAATATCCATGTCCATGTAATGATTATCTTGGTGGAAAGCTAAAAAAAGAAATTTGATTTATCGACATATGATAAAATATGGGCATAGTGGTATAAGAACTTGGGATTACAATTATTATGAAGATATGATAGAATGCAGAGTGTGAGAGATGAAGAGGCAACAAACATAGATGAAGTGGCAACAAACATAGATGAAGAGGTAGTAATGCTAGATGAAGGGTTTAAAATTAATAGAATGTTGAATGAGGGTCTAAACGATGATTGGGCCAAGTTGATGGAAGATGATTTAAAGCCTATGTATGCTAATTGAAAGTTAAGTCACTTCAAATTATTATCTTGCAAGTGGTGCTTGGTTGGACAAATGAGAGTGTAAATCATTTATTGGAATTATTAAGTTCATTTTTACCACCTGACTCCACATTTCAAACAAAATGAAGTCAATGTAAAAATCAAATCACTAAGCTAGGATTAGGGTATGAAAACATCCACACATATGTGAATGGTTGTGTATTATTTTGCAATAATCTTGCAAGTGAGACTGAATGCCCAAAATGTCATGAAATGAGGTATAGACAAGGGTTGAAATCATCTGTGGTTCCTAGAAAGGTTCTTCACCAATTTACAATAATCCCATGATTACTCTAAATGTATAGGTGCAGAGACATTGTTGAACTTATGCAATGACATGCCTAAAATAAGAACACTGATGGAAACTAATGACATGTGCCTGATTCTAAGACATGGATGGAATTTGTTAACAGATGGCCTAATTTTTCTCAAGATCCTCATAATATAAGGTTGGGTTTGGATCTATATGGGTTGAACCCATTCTTAGATCAAAGGACTAAATGGTCAACTTTTTCAGTGTTTTTAATAAATTATAACTTACCTCCATGGTTAGCAACTAAACCATTTTTCTTAATGCTATCATTGATTATACCAAGAAAGAAAAGTGTTACTTCAGATATAATCAGTGCTTATCTAGAGCCATTATATGATGAGCTAATGTAATTTTGGAAAGTAATTGAAGCAATTCAATCTTTAAGGGATGATCATTCAATCAAATTCATTTTAAGAGCTTCCTTATTGTTTATGATTCATGATCTTCCTACATATGGCACATTGTTTGGTCTAACTGTTCATGGATACCATGGATGTCCTGCTTACAAGTTTAAGGATTTTGTGAGGCACTCAATAAGTTTGTGTAAGTGTATTTATTATGGACATCATGCTTATCTTAAAAAGGATCATCCATATTGTTAACAAAAAACACGTTTTAATGGTCAAGAAGAGAATCGTGAAGCATCATTGTTAGTAAAAGGTGACTACATTGTTGAGAATGGACAAAAAATAATGTCATTTATAATTAAAAATGATGGGACTACTGGTAGTAGATATGATCCATGTAATGAAAGTGGTGTAAAATAGTTGTGCATATTCTATAATTTTCCATACTTTAAGTATATAAAAATTAGGCATACTATTAACTTTATGCATACTGAGAAAAATATAGCCTATGCTATTATAGAAACTCTTCTTGGTGATTTTGTTACTATTTCATCATGTGAATACTTTTGACAACTAAAGATTCATCAAAATCTTTGGGTTGAAAAATATAGAAAACCTAGTGCTCCTTATGTCTGGAAGAAGGAACAACGTGCACTTTTCTTACAGTTGATGTCTCAGACTCACTTTTCCACTAGATATGTAAGTAGTAGTATTAGAAGCCAAATTGACATTAATAGCTTAAGAGGCCTCAAGACCCATGACTATCATGTCATAATTGAGAATATTTTAGCTATTGTGTTAAATATATCAAGTTTGGTAAAGGGGCCAAGATTGGTAATTATAAGGTTGGGCCTAATATTAAAGAGTATGAGTTTACATGTATTATATCCTTTGAACTTTGATAGTTTGAGGGAGGAGGTTGTTGAAGTCCTTTGTCTATTGGAATGGGAATTCCCACCAACAATCTTTAACATTTCTATGCATCTTTTGATACATCTAGAATATGAACTAGAGCATTGTGGCCCAGTAAGAATGAGATGGATATATCTTATAGAATGATATATGAAGGTTTTGAAAAACATTGTTTGTAATAGGGAAAAACTATAAGGCAACATGTCTGAGGGATATTCAATGCAAGAGGCCATGGGATTTTGCATAGAATATATGAGGGATTTTTAAAATGTCAATTGACATGTATGGGATGATGACAAAGATGAGAGAGTTGCAAGTGAAGTATTAGAAGGAAATGGATGTTGCTTTAAGCTATCACATTAGGAAAGAAGTGGGATACATGTATATATTCTTCAAAACACATATTCATTTGATAAGTGGTGCAGGTAAAAAAAATTTACACAATAATTTATTTACTCAATTGCATTTACACATTTATATTATTAGTCTTACTATTTGTATGTTAATATTCTATGTATAAAATATGAATAAGAGAATCAAAATTGGATGCAACATCGACCTCAAAAGCAAAGACATCATGATTTGATTGGAGGTGATTCTTTTCCAAAATTTGAAGAATAGATTGCTAATGCAGTCAGCGATGAAAAATAAAAAGGTCAAGATATAACAATGGAAGAAAGTGAGCTTTCAAAATCTCCACATTTATGGACTATACATTTTAGTGGAATGTGGGCCTATGGTAGTCATTTAAGAGTGGACGAAAAAGACAAAGAAAAGACAAATTGTGATTGTGTTGTTAGTTTTGAATTTCTTCATGAAACTAAGAAGAAATTTTATGTTGGATTCATCCAAGAAATTATTCAAGTGGATTTTGGTGAAAATAGTCCTATATTATTAAAATGTAAGTGGATCCAACCATCTATAGTACAATTTGATGAGTATGAATTTGTACGTGCAAATACATGACAATTTTTATCAAAGATAGATGAGCCGTATGTTTCCCCTCTTCAAATTAACTAATTGTTTCTAGCTAATGATGTAAGAAGCCCAGGATTTTCGTATGCCATTAAAATAGAGTCTCATTTGAAATGAAAATTCATGAAAGTTATCAATATAATTCCTAAAGGGCAATATATTAATTTATAAGAAACATTCAAATAAGTGGATGAAGACAATGATGGAGTGTATGAAGAAGAGATTTTGATTACCAACAAATAGACTGGGAGAGAGAATGTATTACATGTCAAAGATGAGGATGAGGAAAAAAATCAAGTAGATGTAGACACGAGTGATCAGGATTCTGATCTTGCTGGCAATATAGATGATTATGATGATGTTTTGTCACCTTAACTTGTTAGCTTGTCACCTAAACTTTGGTTATATGTATGGTGTAATTTATTATTGAATGTAATAAAGATCTTAGTATAGGTGTGCTTATTCACTATTTTTTTACTGATACATTTTTGAATGTAATCATCATTATTTTGTTGATATATTGTATACAAAACTTGAGATGTTCACTACTAATTTGAAGTGCATTTAAAGTTAGGTTCAATCATTCTTCTTAGTTTTCTTAATTTGGTTGAAATTAATTTTGTTTAGTTAGAATATAATTTCTTGTATATCCTATATGTTTTCTAGATGCTAGACTTTTCTAACTTCTCTAGAACTGATAGATATGAAAAGAAGCGAGCAAGGTCTAAAGGTATCAAATAACACAATAAAATATCTATGAAAGTAAACAACTCCTTAAAATCTTGGCAATAAATTATAGTTATTTCTCTGATATTTGGGTAGCTTTAGTTTGTAATACAACTTCTAGCCTCCACATGCATTGAATATGCTTGTGTGAAGGAAACAATAATGAACATCTATGATTTAATAATACATATAGATATCTTAACATTAGGTGAACAAAACATTTAACATATACTATTAAATAATTTGTGTGAAAAGATAAGTAGAATTCCCTATCATTCTCCCCCTTACTATTATGATCCCCCTAACTTTAGTACTGTCATGTTGTTCTGGATCATGCTATGTTTTATTGCTTCAATTCTCCCCCTTTGACATCAATGGCAAAGGTACTAGTTAATTAACCCCTTAACTTAAATATCCTTATCAATTTATAGTGTGAGAACTTTAAAAGACTAGAACTAGAACAAGAGGTCAACGATGAATTATAAGACCAAAATCTTCAAGGTACAAAAGTTCGACACTTAGGCAAATTTTTGAAAAATGACAACCCCTATGTTAGAACCTCTAAAATTTGCCTAGTTTTATTATCATAACTAGCCTTGAGCCCAATGACTAAATCCCTAATTCCTATGCTAAAAGTCTTTCCACCTGACTAAGCCTCCTCATTACAAACAAAGAAATGATCTCTTAGGTCTGACTAACACTAAAAACTAAAACTAAGAGACTGAAAAATTAGAAAATTGTTCAATATTTTCAATAAAATGATATCTAAAATACTGCATTAATAATATACCCCTATATTCCCACCTAAAATACATAACAATTCTAATATCGCAGCCCTATAAGGGGTAAATAGTGACACTGTGGCATGGCAGTGAATAATCACTCAACTACTAGAATTAACCCACTATCTCAAGGGAGTCCAAAGGGGTGTGCACGGGGTGGTGGTATGAGACTATCTAACCCACTTCTCGTAGAAAGCAAAGTGAAGGTGTATAACATAGAGGGGAGAGTAAAATGCTAACTCTACCATATTGCTACCCCACAACAGTCTTGATATGATAGAGTGGTATTTCGGTACAAGATATAAAAGCATTTAAGTCATCAGTGGTAATGATTACATCTCTAAACATGAACCGTTCAATTTACCAAGATCAAAGGCATGTATTCAAATTTGAAATATGGATAGATTATGAAATATTTTTTAGGAATTGACATTAATAGTGAAGTGACCAAGCTTAACAGCAAATATACTTGGGATTTGACACCATTTTTTCAATCATTCACATAACATAGCATACCAAAGGCAAAGGAGTTCAAGGAGGAAGACTCTGTAGCTATTATTTCATTGGGTAAGTTCACATAAACACTCTGTAACAAGTGTATAAGAACTTAATTTTCTCAATTCTACAAGTAGACACTAAACTAGGAAAGGTACAAATACTTTGCAACTAACCCAATCAACCTTCAAGTGGTTAGTAACTTAAAGTTACTTATTTTTAGCCTTGATTGGGTAAAGGACAATATATTTTGTTTTTATATTTTTTTTTATTTTTCTCCTTTCCATTGTCCTTATCTTATTCATCTTTTGGTAGCACATCTAAGTTTCTATGCATGTGAGGGATCTGTATAGTTGCTATGGAGGATCCTCTTCAATCATTTACTTTGTTTCTAAGATAACTAGATGTGTCCTTAAAAACTAATTACTTATTATCACAACAATAGTTGGTTCTATGTAGTGGTTGTGGGATCCTATAGGTGAAAGTCTATAGTTTCTACAAACAACCTAAAGGTGAAAACCTATAGTTGCTATAGGTAACCTGTAGGTGGAAATCCTATAGCCTGGTAGTTGCTACAGACAACCTATAGGTTTGAAGTTGCTACGGGTTGGAAGCCCCTTTTTCTGTGAGCTTCTCTATAATTGTTGTGACCAAGTAAGATTCCTGTAGTCTTATTCTACCCTTCAAATGTCTATTAAATAAGGTTACATAAATATAATATAATCAAATAAAAAACATCATTAATCCATAACACATGTATATATTAATATACACATATAATCATTAATTCATTCATTTATTTACATGCGTCATGGATAGTTCTAGGGATTCATATAGGAAAAATTTATACAATAGGGTATGGATGAGGCTATAAATAGAACAATTAGTGGCCTCATCACACCCATGTACTTATCCTCTTGCTTATCCTCAAGCATGTCTTTTTTTATCATTTTAAATCCACAATATTTCCTAAAATCTAAGGGCTCAGTATAGCCCATCCCTTCAAAGATATACAAACCTTTAGCATCATTTATGCTTTTCCACCTTTTCTTTTTTGCCTCTCTGTCAACTGGCACATTCCCTTCTCAATTAGGAATTGGGAACCAAAACATGGGTGGATGAAACATCAACCTCAACCAACTTATCCTTCTTTTATTGATAAGTTCAATGTAGATATATACTATTTGTATTTCCTCTCTGAGGTTCTGAGGGGAATAAGGTTCTTTTCATTTCAGTGTATCTAAAAGCTCTGCCCATCTATGTAAATAGGAAACAAAATTTTGTTTTCCATCTCCCTCCATGAGGCTCAAGTAGTGGTTCTAAACCTCTAATTATTTATTTGTGACCCATACTCATGGAGTATCTACATTCATAAAATCAATCCATTCCTCTATTATAGCTTCTAAATCATCATATTCACCCCTAAGCATTAGGGTAGCCTCTTTTTATTTCTCTTGATGATCATCAACCTATTTCTTTCTTCTTGTTTCATTGAGGATGTATAAGGTAAAGGAATTTAATTGGACATCACCTAGGTATATATTGGGATTCCACTTTGTGTCATGTGGTACAACATACTGATGCATGTAAAACTCACTCAATTATGGTTGAATATCAGAGTCAACATGCTTATAGACCTCAAAGAAAGACTTAGAATCACATACAATGTAGGACTAATCACTGTATATCCTATCATATTTGAATCTGATCCACCTTTCTTCTATGTATAAAACATATACCCTAGAGGGTGATCCGCATTCCATTAACATCTCAGTGCTCTCATGCATGTTGGTGATCTTCTCTTTCAAATAAGTGATCCTAGTCTTAGCCATTTCTAGGCTTTCTTTTAAATCTTTTTATTACTTATTTACTTCAACATATACTGTAAATATTTGTATCAAATAATTATGAAAAGTTTCATCATCACTGAATTTTTCCTCAAGAAATATCAAAAGGTCATCAATTTTTACTAGCTTAGTAGCCGGGAGGTCTACATCAATTAATTCTTCTACTGCAGGTACTTTTGTATTGGTCTCTACAACAAAAAACTTATTATGGAATGATACCAAAGCTAGCTCATTATCTATTATAATTTCTTCTAGGGGTACACATCTAATGCCATTTATAGGTAAGGTAGATGAAGCTGCTACAGGCACTTCTAAGGGAGTTGCTGTAGGCTCCTCCAATGTCCTTTCTTTGCTTGACTCTTCTTCCATATATGGCTTTAGAAATTTTGTTGCCCCTAGAAGTGTTTCCAGGCCTATTTTAGCTTTTAAATATTTTATTTATTTCATCAACCTATATATCTCTTCCATGGCTTATTCCAAAGTTTGGAACTCTTGGTCATGAGGAATTGTGTCATGCTTTGCTACTTCTTCCATGGTCCTTTCTTCAAGTAATTCTTCCTCTTTTATAGGCTGATGTGACATTTTTATTTCTTTTTATGTATACCCTATTTGTTTGAGTAGTTCCATGTCTTCTTCTCCCAATATGGGTTGCTCAGGTGACTACATTTCCTCTTCCTTTGTAGACTCTTCTTCAATAGACCATTCTGCTATCTCAAACCCATTAGAGGTCTTATGAATGTTGGGCTCCTTCTTCTCTTCATCCTCACTAATTTCTATAGGTGAAGATGTTAGGGTTGACCTTTGTCTTTTAATTCTTTGAGACCTCCTAAGAGGAGGTCTCCTTCTCTTTGATGCAGAGGGCTTCTTCCTTTCAGTCTTCTTTTTATTTTTTAGGAGGGGAAGCTATTGAAACCTACTTATTCTATGTAGCTGGTAATGGAAGAAATTCTTGTTAAGGATCAAATTTTGTGGCATCCCCTTATTCTTATGTAACTAGTGATAGAAGAGCTTATTTTATTTTTGAAAAAGCCATGGTGAAAGAATCTACTTCTTGTGCTGAAATAGTTGGAACAAAAAGAGAAGTAATATCCTACCCAATTTGTTTTGGTAGACTTTCCTCGTCTATATCCTCAGGATGTAACACTAATTTTTTTCATCTTCTCTTACTTGTAGCAACTAAAGGTGAGACTATAGTAACTACGGGTTGACTAGTTACACTAGTGCTTACATTATCCTCTTGTGTTGTTTGCTAGACCTATCCCTTAGGAGATTCCCCCTCATTTTTTCCCTCCTCTTGTTGAGGTTTACCAATCCTTAAGGTTATAAATTATTCCCAGTTAAGGTCAGGTCTAATATCTCTTATTCTTTATTTAACTAGCAACCAAATCAAACAATGATGAGACAAGACTTTCTCTACCCCCCTTTGGTATTCTTTAGACATTTTATTCAAGATATTCCACAAGTGGTTTGGGACATTAATAGTCCTACCATGCCTTAAATGATTTCAAAATTTGAATTAAAGAGTATAGATCAAGGAGTACCTACCTTCACATGTCAGATATTTGATGATATACGAGGCCACTTCTCTTCAGGCTGGGGGTAGACTTAGTCTCTCCACACCTCCTTTTTTAATCACTAGACTTTCATTGTCTTGACAAAATAATTATCTAACTAGTTGGCCATTATGTTTCTCTTCCCAAATTTTCCCAATTCTTGGCAACCTAGTAATTTGGCTTACCATTTCTTCTATAACTAGAAATGTGATGCCAAATATTGTCACCTATTCTCTAGTAAAGACACTAAAAATTCTGTAGTGAGAGGATCTAAAAAATGTTGTAGTTTCTCAAAATAGGTAGCCCATCCAACCCTACTGAAGATGGCCAAATTATCTGGGTCTCCTTGCAACTACCAATGGTCTGAGGGTTCCCTTCTCACTATTGAACCTCCCATTTTGGCTAGTTTATCTTCCTATCAAAATTTTCAAATAGATATCTTTTCAAAACACCCAATTTCACCTTCAGATTATTGCCTGTAGCAAAGCAATTTTTTCAATAATGATAGTTTTGGTTGCAAGCTGTAGCAATGTCTTGCTTAGGTATTTTTGTGAATGAGCTTGATATTGAAGTGGAAAATCATAAAATTAATTGTTTTCTCCAATCAAATATGGGTGTATTTATGGCATAATCATGGGCTTTCAATCTACACATGTAGATTATCATGTGATTAATTGCCTCTAACATTCTTCCCCCCACGTGAAGTATCACTTGTCCCCAAGTGGTGTGGTATGTGTAGGATGAAAAAAGATAGGACAAGGTCATAATGAGGGTTTTGAGTGGTGAGTTGGCATAGCTCATGACAAGACTTTATGAATGATGTTTTAATGATTAAATATGCTTTTTAATATAATGCATGCTATATTAAAAAATTAAAGTGCTTTTTTATAACTAAAAGATACACCGTACTTTTATAACCATTTGTTCCTAGGGTTGTGGCATAGGAAATTTGCATGTGAGTGTTTATCAAAATGGAAGCTTAGCTTATTATTTCCTCATGCAATTATTACCTTGGTAGTCATGATTTTTCTATATTATTACCCTTGGATAATTACATGATCATAGTGTCTTGTCCTTTAATTATGCCCTCAACAACCTACATGCAATCATGATGACCTACAAAGCACTAGAGTAGTGGTATGAGAGACTATTACCATCCTTCCACAACGTGGTTACTGTAGATCTTTGTTTGTTATCCAAGTCAAATCTTTTATAATCATATAGGAGGGTGGGTGATGGCATTTACTGCTCTTGATCTCCTCTGTATGAGCCTACAGATGGCTTGTTTCTCTTCTATCTTACTCCCAATAAATGCTAATGTTTATTGATGGATTCTTTGTTAAGTGAACTTTTAATTTGGTAATCAAATAGTTTATCAAACTTGAGACCCGTGCTCTAGAAAAGATCCCAAATCTCTCTTATTGCTATAGTGAAATTATTTTCAATGAAATGACCAGCAACTAAGAATGGTTGTTTTGTATCCCTGTAGTCATAAATTATAGTCTATAACACTCCAAATGGAGATTAAAAGTGTATGCCATTATTGTATCACTTAATTTTTTATTCAAAGGCATGGTCATTCCTTAGCAATCTTTTTGCTCTAATCTTAATTCACTCCTCTAGCTTGTTTGGTGTATTCCATGAATTTCTCAATAGCCTATAGCCAAATCCATAGCTCATCATTTGTGAGGAATTAACTTGTAGCTAATAGAGAGGTGTATATAGGGGTTAGGATGTACCTGTAACAACTATAGGTTGAGCCTATAGCCACTACAAAGTTGTGCCCAGTGGTGAGGAAGGAACCTAAAACTATAGAATAGCCCATAAAAATTGGAAGAAAGCATCCTCATCTTTATGGCACATGACTACTAATATATTGAAACCTTCTATATCTAACATCCATTTTGTATCAAATAGTGAGAAGTTATTTTTTATTTAATATGTCAGGTGCATGGTTTTAGGTTTCCTATCATCATTTTCTAGTTTCTTATAAATATTTATCAAATGTTTATATGTGTTATCGAATGTTTTATATCTCAATATAATGCATATATATATATATATATAGAAATGTATTGATAAACTCCAAGAAAGGGGATAAAGTTGGGGTGTTGGATCCATTTGATGGTGTTGGTGTGGGCATTGGGTGGATTCACTCACTATCTATTGTATATGGAGTCAAATTGAAAGGAACAAGAGATGCAAATATAAATATTTTAAAGGTCACAAATACCTCTTGCTTATGAAGAAAAAATAGATGGAGTTATCCATCTGAAAGAGAAAGAAGGAACCTTCACATGGTACATAGCCACTAAAATATTTGCAAAAAAAGACACAGTTGATGTTTATCATGTACTTGTTGTTAGACAGCTTGACCCACTGCTTTATGCAGTAGTTTGAATGTGTTGTTCAGGGATCTTTATCATGGTGTATTTGTAAGAGTTGTAAATTCTTAGGCTTTGACATTTTTTATTATATATATATATATATAGATACACACACACACACACACATACATATATATGTGTATATACACACACACACACACACACACACACACACACACACACACACACACACACACACACACACATATATTTTCTAGTTTCTTATAAATATTTATCGAATGTTTATCTGTGTTATTGAATGTTTTATATCTCAATATAATGCGTATTTTTTTTGTTTTTATAGAAATGTATTGATAAACTTCAAGAAAGGGGATAAAGTTGGAGTGTTGGATCCATTTGATGGTGTTGGTGTGGGCATTGGGTGGATTCACTCACTATCTATTATATATGGAGTCAAATTGAAAGGAACAAAAGATGCAAATATAAATATTTTAAAGGTCACAAATACCCCTTGCTTATGAAGAAAAAATAGATGGAGTTATCCATCTGAAAGAGAAAGAAGGAACCTTCACATGGTACATAGCCACTAAAATATTTTCAAAAAATGACATAGTTGATGTTTATCATGTACTTGTTGTTAGACAGCTTTACCCACTGCTTTATGCAATAGTTTGAATGTGTTGTTCAGGGACCTTTATCATGGTGTATTTGCAAGAGTTGTAAACTCTAAGACTTTGACATTTTTTATTACACACACACACACACACACACACACACACACACACACACACACACACACACACACATTCTAGTTTCTTATAAATATTTATCGAATATTTATCTGTGTTATCGAATGTTTTATATCTCAATATAATGCATTTTTTTTTTGTTTTTATAGAAATGTATTGATAAACTCCAAGAAAGGGGATAAAGTTGGGGTGTTGGATCCATTTGATGGTGTTAGTGTGGGCATTGGGTGGATTCGCTCACTATCTATTGTATATGGAGTCAAATTGAAAGGAACAAGAGATGCAAATATAAATATTTTAAAGGTCACAAATACCCCTTGCTTATGAAGACAAAATAGATGGACTTATCCATCTAAAAGAGAAAGAAGGAACCTTCACATGGTACATATCCACCAAAATGTTTGCAAAAAATGACATAGTTGATGTTTATCATGTACTTGTTGTTAGATAGCTTGACCCACTACTTTATGCAGTAGTTTGAATGTGTTGTTTAGGGATCTTTATCATGGTGTATTTGCAAGAGTTGTAAACTCTTAGACTATGACATTTTTTTATTTTACACACACACACACACACACACACACACACACACACACACACACACACACACACACACACACACACACACACACACACACACACACACATCACAATTCATCAAAATTGCATTATATTTTTTTATTGCATATTACTTTTTTTTTTATCATGACGTTGAATCAATATTTTAACTTATAACATGTTGTAGCTTGTTCGTATATGTAATATTCTTATTTGATTTTATGTTTTACTTCAAGTTTAATAATATGTTTATTTTTGCATTATACAATTTATGGTATTTAATAAATTATTTGTATCATATAAATAAAAAATTAACACTAAACTAGTAGTAAATATAATGATTATGTAATTAATAAACAATGTATTAATACACTACCATATTACAAAAATTAGTGAACAAAAATAATTAAATAAACTACCAAATGATGACAATTAAAAATTAAAATGACTAAATTTACTACCAATTAATGGAAATCAGTCAATTAAAATGACTAAATATACTACTAATTGACATCAATTAATAATTAAATTGACTAAATATACTACCAATTGATATAAATTAGTGAATAAATATGACTAAATATATGAACAGTTGATGGCAAAATAATTATTACAATGACAAAATATACTACCAAATTGATCAATCAAAACAACCAATAAATGACTAAAAATGGTTTAGTCATAAATTTGGTCACATTATAAATGACCACCAATAAACTATTAATGGTCACATGACCAAGCTTAGTCATTTATATGCAATTTTTAGTAGTGTTTTTAATCATTTATTGGTGTTTTTATACTAGTGGCTAAAATATGGTAAAAACAATCTGACATTAAATATCTAACGTCAAATGTCTTACACAAAAAGGTCAAGTGGATGAATAAAAATTGGAATGCCAAACTCTAGGTATAAAGTGTTTTAAACAAGTCTAATCTAAAAAAAAAAATTGTTAGGTCTTTCAAAGAAGGCACAAAAGCTAGGCTCAAAACAGGCATGTGCTAGGTATTTTAGAAAAGACACAAAAGCTAGACTTTAAACAAAACAAGGTATGAGATTTAATCTAAAAAATCTAAAATAATTTGGCATAAACTAGGCATTCATATTTAAAAATGAACTTGTTCAATTGAAAAAATACATGAAACAATAGGCACATGGAAGATAGACTACTTCCTCCAAATCTAGGCACAAACAATATTTTTCAATTTGAATAAATAATTATCCTAAGTTACACAACCCAAAAGAGAAAGATCGATGTCTAGGCCCAAATTACACAAGGCATGGTAGAAATCAATCATTGTTTGGATTTGAACTTGTCAAGGTTAATTTTGAAATCAAGTTAGAAAACTAGGTTTTTTTAAACAAACAACAAGCTAGACATGAATAGACAGTATAACGACACTAGGTAAAGATCCCAAAAGGCACACATGGCTTCAGTTTTGATTTGGAATTTGGACACAAGGAAAACAAGTCTTTGAAATAAATCGAGTAGCATAATGATGTTATCATTTTCTAAAGATATGATCAATGGTTTGTTTCAAGACTTAAAGGTACAAGATTCAAAATGAATTGGGTAGCATAACAACACCTTTTTCAATCAAGTGACACACATAAAGGTTGATACAAAAGAATAATTCATATGTACGATGTCAAATGGGAAGCATAATGCCTCCTTAAATAAAGGAGTGATGTATAAACAAGACTCATTTTGATGTGGTAATATAAATAAATAGTTTAGACTCAAGACCATGCAAGAAAGGATAAACTGATAAAAACACCTAAGTGTAACATCCTAAATCCTAAAAATGACAAGGTTGCATAATACTATCGAATTATGTCAATATACTCACTCTTGAGAGGATTTTAATTATTAATACAAAAAGTAAAATTGCATGAAAATTAGGGTTTTTAGGCTCCCTGTCTTTTAATAGTTTGTACTATAACATAGAACTTCAGGCTACTCACCCTGAATCAACAATATATCCGCAACAAGTGGGGTTATTCTAAACTATCAATTTTTATTCATTTCTAGATGGTCCCAAGTATGGCTAACACAAGATATGCTCACATAAATTATATCCACATGAAACAACTAATTGTTAAAAGTTTTTATCCTTTTCACAACCACTACATCCATTATTTGCTCAGTATAGTGCTATGTCTAAGTTGATCATATGTTTTGAGGATAACAGTCATTAATAGAGGTAGTTTAACTACTCAAACTACCATCCCAACAATTCACTAGCTTAATTTATACACCCCACCATGGAGTGGAGTTGAAACAATGTCAAGAGATGAATTCTTAGGTCAATGCTTCCCTAAAGATTTCATGAGGAGGTGAGAAACTCTCACTCACAAGCTAAAATTCATGAAAAATAAAGACAAGTAAAAAGACTTTATGGTCATTTTAAGGTCACCCAAACCATATAGATTTGGGGAGGACCTTAGTGAATTTATTTTCATGCTTTTGAACTAAAGCTACAAAGGTAAAGAAGAAGCATTTTTGGTCACTCAACATCCCTAAAGGGGACAGGGGGAGAGCATACACACATCATTTGTTTTGCTCAAATAAACAAGAAATAAAAATAAAACTCTTATGATTATGTAACTAATGTGGGATTTTATTTTAATCACTAAAATGAAGTATGTAGTAAAATTTTGATCCACTTGCCATTAGTTGTTTGAATTTTTTTTGCAAAAAACTTCAAAAACAACTAAGACATGAAAAGAACTAAGTTTGTTTTAAGCATCAAAAACAAAGTGTGTAAGATTTAACCATGTTCAAACTTTGATTTTTTCCCCTTAGATCCTATAATTTGTTAGAGGTTTTGCCTTCTTAGAATCCTAAAATCAAGTGAGAAAATAATATTTAAGATTTAACTCTCAGGTTTCCTATTTTTTGTCTCAAATATGGATCATCATTGATCCACACAGGGATTGATGTCGATCCATAGAGATCGACGTCAGTTCATAAAGATTGACATTGATCATGTAGGTCATCAACATTTCCTACAATAACACAAAAAAAACACAACTCTAATTTGATTAAAAAACGTATAATAACATGAGCTCAAAACCAAAATATTCCACTAGATCCTAAAATAAAAGGGTTAGGCAAACAATATTCAGATCTTCAAACTTAGAATGATATCAAGAGAAAATAAGAAAAACCATTGTTAGCTATGTCTTTGTCATTTTCTACTTTTCACATAGGAACCATAGTCAATTCAATGAATCAACATCAGTCTAGGAGAATCGACGTCAGTCTCTATCAAATTTTGAAATAAACTAGCATCAACCCTAGCAACCTGTGAGTTGTTAAAAATAGAAATACGTGAAATACAAATTAAAAACTTGAATTTTGAAGTTTTTTAAGCATCCATTAGAAAAACTAAAAGTATCATATTAATCTCCTTTCTTATATGGGATGTTTGAGTCCCGCCGAGTCTTCCAACATGTAAACTAGGAATTTGACATAGAGGGGATGTTAGTCTTATGTTAGTCTCATAAAACAAATGAAACGAACACACTAATATCTTAATACCTCTAGCCTAGATACTAGGGAAAGCTTAGGTAACAAAAACTAAATGAAAACACAACAAAAACATAAAAGACGTAACTCTTTTACCTTCTTCAGAGCTTCAAATGGCTTTGTTGAATGGTTTGTTTAGCTTGTGTAACAAAAAATAAATGAAATTACAACAAAAACATAAAAGACGTAACTCTTTTAATTTCTTTAGAGATCTAAATGGCTTTGTTGAATGGTTGGCTCAACTTGTGCATCAATAAGTCTTTGATAATGGAGGTTGCTTGTCTCCTTCTTTCCTTGGCACCTTGGCTTTTATGTTGCTTAGCATAAGAATTCAACATGATAACCTTACAAAGCTTGTCTCTCTCTAAATTATCATTATAACTTTGGCTTATGAGAGCTTCGATATGAATTGGCATGGCCTTGTATTTATAGCCTTAGGAATTAACTCTCACCCAAGGTGAGTCAAGGTTGAGTTTAGGCTTGAAATGGGTTCAAATTAAATCTAGGTGAGTTAAATCTAACTCTAGTTGAGTTAATAGTTATCAAGTAATTATGATTTTAAATTACTAGGCATGACTCTCAGTTTAGATATTTTACGATATTTTCAAAGATTTTGACAACTCATAAAGGCAATGATGAAAGGCTAGGATGTTTTGAATTTTAGAATTTTCATTTTAGTATATTTATTAATTGTAAATGGATAATTAAACTAATCATTTAATCATTTTTAGCTTGTTAATTGATTTTTATTAACCTTTTAGCTCCTTCAAAATTTGATCAAGTGTGCAAGTACCCTACTTAATAGGTCCATAAACCAAATTGATAGTTATGATGTCGCAAGGTGATTAGAGATAGATCAGTGAGAGGGTATTGTTGTGTATGGGATAGTATCTCAAATAAAACTTCATCAAAATGATTCTGAGCTTTGATAAATGATGTACAAGCAAATTTGGGACATTTAGTGATTCCTAGGCTTAATTTGCAATGGTTGATAGGAATCGTTCTAAAGTCTGGTCAAGAGCTAGTTGTGGCAGTTTTAGGTGTCTACAAGAATGAAACCTCCCCCATAGTCATCAATCTAAATTATTGGGTTGAAAATACTCAACATGCAAGCAAGTATCAAATAAATCCTAAAAGTTTTTCAAGTAATTTATCCTAGTTTTATTCCTTTTTGTGCATTACATGGATGTTTAAAGTAGAAACTTATTTTTCTCCCTTTTGAAACACCATGTGCTAATTGCTTTTTGATTAAAAAAAATATTTGAGTTCTAAAATCAAATTAAAATCTTATCTAAAACCTATAAATCAAGAAATGTCTACAGTCAAAAACTCAAGAACTTGTTGTCAATTATATTACTTTCTAGTTTTGGTTTTTCATCTTTTATTTTTTATTCAAGTCATGAAGCAAGTGTCTCCCATCACAAGACAAATGGCCTTATTAAAAAATACTAGGTTGAGAGAGGATAATTTTGGTAATTTTCATTTTCACTTTGGATATCAAAAAAACCATATTGAGATCAATGATAGTGTTGAAAATGAAGAATGTATCCCTCCTTTCTCAAATCATAGAGTATATTATAACTAACAAGAATGAGCTATTGTTATAAAACTTAAGTCTAGGGCCTAAAATTACTCTTTATTTTTAAACCCAAACCATTCCACATCAACATCAAACTACCAATAGTAACCTTATTACCCAAAATCAACCAAGTCTCCCATCCACTAGTTATAGTCTTGATTCCAACATTCATCATCACTCTTGCAAAGAGAACCCAATTCTATCACCTATACCATATAGTATCCTTCCACCCCTGAAAGGCATAACAAATACAAAGTACCCAAACTATTAACAACATTACCCTACCTAGTGGTTGACTTGGACAAGAAAATAAAAAACACAAAATTACTCCTTTGGGAGAACCATATGATGTTGTCTTTCAAAATTTGGTCATTACGAACATGGTCATATTTCCCAACACCAAACAATTGGATGAAAACATCCCAAAACCTAAGTGGTATAGATATAATAAATATTATGATTACCACAAAATCAAAGGGTGTTCTACCAATCATTGTATGAGACTTAAGCATTATATCCAATATTTGATTGATCATGGGGACATTAAGGTAGACATAAGTGTATCCACATCTAAAAATCATAGCTTATGGGTATGGCAACATGTTTTTCCTAAGTTTAATCAATATATTCCACTTCCAAATCAAGGTCATAACCTTCCATCCATTTCTCTTGAACTTCTCTTTGATACATCCATTTTAAACTAATCCATAGTTAATCAACCCATATTTAATAAACATGGCTTACCATCAAAATTTTTTAGTGAACCTATCTTTTACGACCTTATCTTTGTTGAAGAGCCTACTTTTTTACCAAAAACCTATCTTTGCCCATGAGCCTATCTTCGACCAAAAACCTATCTCCAACCAAGAAACTATCTTCAAAATAGAACCCATCTTTGACCAAGATCCCATCTTGGACCAATCCTCCTCCAACCAAATTAACCTATCACCCATTATCCAATCACCCAACCTCTTATCACATGATAAATCCATTATCACCCCAAAATATACACCCCAAGTGATAGAGGTACTTGTAGATAACAAAATCCATGAGCAAATAATTTTAGAACCCATCCATTTCAAATTAAATAATGGACCGCACAACATCATATACAAACCATTTAAAAATCAATGTAAAGACATTAGTGATACTTTTACAATTCCTAAGGAAGTTTCATACATAATCAAAACATGATCCAATCATATTCCTTAAGAGGACCATGCTGCCACCACTCATTTCATGAACACCACCAATCCTTCTTTCCATCTTGTAAGTCAATATCTCACACCCATCAATTGAGACCAAAAATATTACTTACCATTAGTTCCTCCCATTATGATAAAATAATCACATAATTCTGAGTTAGCCTATGGTTAGAAGAGCATAAAGAACCATCTACATATTCTGAGGAACAATTGGTATTCTTCAATCAAAATAAATCCTACAATCCAAATCTAAAATAATTTTCCCATAGTAACAACCTATTTGAGGTACTATTAGATAGTCTAAATAAAAATTACAATCTAAAGAATTGCAAAGATAAAAAAATAAGTCCCTTAGTAAAAACCTCTTTGAGGCATTATTAGACAATCCAAATTTGACTCCCAATAATTTTTTTAAAGAAGAATCCCTTGGTGAAAAACTTTATAAGACACCAATGGATGATCAAATTAATATACCCCCTATATTATCACAAATTTAGGATAGATCCCCATTATATATTGAAGACACCATTGAAGTATGAAATATCCCAATCATTCAACTTGTGACTATTCTTAGTCTCAAAAAATGTGAGATTGATTATCCCAATAACCTTTCACATAAAAAAACCTATGCCCATTCCCATAATCATTTCATCCCTCCAAATCCTTCATGCACTCCACACACATCATTCATCCAACATACTGTTTGTTTCACCCTATTTGACAACACCCTATATGGAAACACCCTTTATCGTAAGGGCTATGATAGTATCCTAGTAAATTTTTAATAAGACAACTTATAATTAAAACAAGTTACTGAAGACATCTATGGAGCACATACCTAAAATATAAATATGGGTCAACATCATGCATCTCACATACTTCCATAATTGATATGCTAAAAACAAAACACTCAAAAAAATCAAAAAAAAGAAGAGGAAAAAAGAGAAATAATCTATCCAAAAGTGATAACCATTCTTATGGCACTTTGGACAAGTACCATGATTAAAACCTATTTCTAACATCATGTGTAAAATAATCATTTACCTATAAGTACCCTACACTTAGGTGAAAACTCATTCCATCCTATACATTCTAAATCATACCTCCATCCTTACCTATCCTACATCTATCCTAAACTATCCTTACCTATTCTACACCTGTTTTAAACCATACTTACCCATCTCACACCTATCAAAACCCATCCTTATCCATTTAACCCCTAACCTTTCCAAACCCATCCTTATCCATTTAAACTCCAACCTATTGAAACTTATCCTTATCCATTTAAACCCCAGAACTTTTGAAACCCATCCTTACCCATTTAAACCAAAACCCGTCACAACCCATCCTTATCAATCCAATATTTCCCATTATAGAACAATCCTTCTTCTCAATTTTGACCCTAATAAGAAATAGGAAACATCTTGAGATGTGATCTTAAAAACATCTTGGTGTATCCTTGTAATGCTACTTTTATGTCTAGACACTTGGTTTTTATATCACATGTTCCTTGGATTTATCATCTTAATTCTTATCCATTCTTATACATCCATACTCCATCCATAATGTATCCCTTCCATCCACTACCACTCCCTTCCTTGGTACTATAACAAGTTTTCCCTTTACTAATAACACTTGTACATAAAATCCAACAAAATACAAAACAAATAAAAAATAATAATAATAAATTATTGTGCTTAGTTAGGTAACCTAGTCATCCATTACAAGGATTACTCATTAGATGGTCCACATTATCAAAGATCTCAAATTCCAAAAGGTTATAATCTATCTAAAGACATTTGATTACTTATTTTTATGGTCATTTAATTTATTTTTTATACATCTTGTGTATTTATTTACTTGTTTATACAATTTATATTTCACTTCCTTGTATGTTTTACTTATTTGTTTTTCATTGCTACAAAACATCTCTTTTTATCTTATCTTTATTGTTGCTTCTTATGTATAGATCACTGTGCACATTAATAAAAGTGTTATTATGATCTTCCATATCATGATTCACTAAGTATTTCACTTATGAATCTATTATTCCTTATGAGTATAACACAATAGACATCATAGTTTTTCTATACCATCGGTGCATATAATCATGTGAAATATCAAAATAAAGGTTGCTCAATTTGTATTAGAACTAATGTTGGAAATCTTGTTGGAACTCCAAACAAATCATATACAATTTAGTTATACATACCATCTCCATATAAATAAACACATCCTAAAATGAAGCATCTATGGGTTATCTTAGACAAGGCCACTCCTTGGAGGACCCATAACATACTAAGAAGATGACCCAAAAAGTAATCTAAGGATGTATTCCATGTTGCATCTCATAAAAAATTTCAAATGGACACTATTGGTAATTATTCCATGTTCATTATCCATCTTAAATACACTCATTAACATTCAAAATCCCATAACAAAGCACATTAATTTATCAAGCCTCATCACTTTTATCTAAGATTTTGAGATAAATTCACCACCCATATGAGCAAATTCACCTTATTGAAATTTACACTTTTTCATCATATTTTCTATTCCCTTTGAAAAAATTTCCATAATCAATGCCAAATTCACCGTTCTAAAAACAATGAATTCATTTTTCTCTCATTTTCTAAGCATTCCAATGCAAAAATTTGTGTTGCACTATACATCCCATAATCCCCTCTATCTTCTATCCATAAATCAAATCCATGTTATCCATTATGTGATCCATCACCATTAATCCATGTAGTCAATTAACTTCTTTATTTATACTTTCACATCAATAATCCCTAATCTTTCCATTCATTCTCATGCACCTATCCATTAGGACCAAAAAAATCACAACTTCCATCCCTTATCCATCAATCAATTAGTTAATTAATTAATCCACTCCAAACTCACAAATTTATTATCAGAATATATTGTTCCCAAATCCACTCCTATGAACCCTGATTCATGGGGCACCTCAAAACATACAACTCATCTCAAGATATATCAAAAACCAATCCATTCCTTGCATATATCATTGCTTGGAGAAAATCGATCCATCATTACATCCAATCACCATGTGAAATAATAATCTTAAGTGGGTTAATAAAATCCATGGGATAATCTTAGTCAACTATTTCAAAAATCCATTTCCACATTAGGAGAACTACATTGGCATGAGGTCTATTCAGACAATGTAAGCAATGCTCAAGTACATGTGGTATCTAGAGTCAGTTCAACCACCACCATCTGTATAAGTAATTTCATCTAGATTTTATACCATCATTTAATCAAAGTGATAAACATATTTATCAATGCTTGCAACTATCATTTTTTAAAATTTTATCACATTGGATCATCTATATTTTCCATTTTATATTTTGCATCTCACTATTGGGATATATCATTCCTATATCTACTCTCATAAACCCTTATTCCTAGGGCACCATTCGAGTGTGAATCCTACAAATGAAAAATATTATTTTTCTAATCTGCTCTCCACGATTTACATGGCGAGGGGAAAATTATTTTACACATACTACCTACAATGTTACAAGTGTTTTTCTTGAGACTAGTACTTCCATTATTGATGGTAACATTTATATCCACTCCATTTATCTCCCTTAAATAATTTCAAGAATTTGTCTACTTTCTTGCATGAAAACTTAAAGGGGAATCATCACATTAATTTATAGTCACTCAAGGTAACTTATCTCTCCACAATCATTGACACTCTACTTTATTTTCTATTCTTCAAAATGGTTTTGATTCGCAACACCATTTTAAAAAGGGGCAAATGTAGATACCTAAATTTCACCATTTAGTGTCAAAATTAAATTTGACACACTAATCCTTCATCATCCCCAACTCAAACTCATAAGAATATTATTTCCCTCAAAATTTTGAACAATTTATTAATTTATAATTAAAGAATTAAAATCATGCCCACCCATTTTCTTCCAAAACTAATTAAAATATATATATCTTCCACCTCATATAGACATCTTCCACAATTATATCAACCAAATGTTGACTCATTTAACCACTTTCTCAAATGTCTCATGAGTTATCCTAGAACATCTCAACTAATTTTTGAGTCATCACTTAACTTTTCAACTACCTCTACCCATTCATGCCTAGTCACCCAACTACCAACTAACTCTCCCCATTCCTCTCAACACATGGGAATTATCATCATCCATTAGAATAAGGAATCAAATACAACTATTGATTATTTTTAATAATTAAACAAATTCAAATTATTCTCAACCATTCATCTCACCACCCTCAAGCCTATAAATTAATATGCAATCCTCTACTCATATCATCAACCTTCAAGCTAATGAAGTGTGATTGCCTTTTCAATATAATAAATCAAGCATACAAACCATTTTAACAAATACATGTTGCCCAATTCACTTTGTATGGAGATGAATTGAGCATCTACATATATTACAATCAATAGAAAATCATTCTTTGATCACAATGAAGAAGTTGACACATACTTCATGGTTGTAAGTATTAATTTGTCTATGCTTTCTTCATTTTTTACTCTATTAGAGGTTAATTTGAGTTTAGAATATGATCATTTGTGTTTGTTTCCTTAGCTTAGTTTGCATTCTATATTTTTTACTTACACACTTAGTACTTTGAATGGGACCCACTGGGCCTAATCTATCAAGTGTTAGGGTTAACAATGTCACTTTAAAATATAAAAATATCTATAACTCAACTTTGACATTAAATTAATTTGAATTTAATTTAAATTTATGCTAATTACCTAGCATTGACATTAATTTAATGATATTCACCTTTTGACTTCAACTCAAACTCATGAACATTAGCTCTTAAATACTTGATTTTTAATTTAATTCCACCTTGTTGAATCAAATTGATGCCAAAATTTATCTTGATTCTTAAAACCAATTTTTCATTAAATCATTTTAGTGCCAAATTAAAAAATCATCAAATAAAAAATGTGTCTGATCAAACAAACATGACATCAAAAGAGTGTCTAATCAAACAATCATGGGATTAAACAAGTATTATATCAAACACGCACTAAATTAAATGAGTTCCAAATCCAATAATCACCAAAATAAAATGGATCCAAATGCTTGATGTTAACATTGATTTTCATATTACAACATTCATGAGCATTTACACCTAATAGAATTAATAAAAATAACTAATTAGAAGAGACTTAATATTATTTCATATCAAAAAGTCATTCAAATTTGATTATGACCCCAAAATATGTGTTATTGAATTTTTTTCATGTATAAATTTCCTCCATAGATTTTCTTGGAAATGACATCCTTAATAGGTTTTTTCAAGTCTTGTCCATTGGGTGATAGAGTCATTGTCCTTATCTTTCAATTATTTGATTATCTATGTCCTTGATTTACCTCCAATTTTTTATTAGAAGCATAATTGGCCACATTATCTTGAAGTTTAAAAATAAGGGATAGCACCCATTATGTTTCAAATATTATTAGAAACCATTTTAGAGAAGACATCAATCATGCTCAATATAGGGCATGGGAAGAAGCTAAAACTTGTGAAATTATAGCTCACCCATCCACTTCTATAATTTTTTTTTTTGAAAATGATCATGAGGAGTGGATGTATTATTAAAAATAACACCACTTTTGAAAAGGAGGATCATCCCAAAATATCAAATCAATATTAATATTTTTGATATGGTCAGTTTTTACTAATAACATTAATAAATGGAAAATCATAATCAAGAAATGAAGCTACTTATCTCTTCTAGTCACTAGTTTTTTTAGTTAGTATTCTCCTTTAGTTATTAGAATAAGATTTTTCTAGTTTAATAAGGTACTTGGCACTGCCCTGCATAAATCCATTTGAACCTATTGGTCTTATTATGTTTAGTTTTGAAAGAAATTAATTAGGTCATGCATAATTGAAAAATATAATAGGCCTAGTTGGAAAAATATATGTTAGAACAAATGCATAAAACACATAATAAATTTTTAGAATTAAAATGAGGGGATCTATAGGGGCCCTCACCATTAAGATAATAAAAATATGAATATAAAAATAAATATGAATACACACACACACACACACACACATGGTGAAACATGAAAAAATAAAGATGAATATAAAAAAATTCACCATAACAAATGTGGAGATCTACAGAACTCTTTCTTTTACCTTCCTAGAACTTCTGCAATGAGAAATGCTATGAGGCTTGAGACTAGGGTGATGATGACCAATAGTCTTAGTAAGGCTTAATTCAAGGATACCTCCATGGGAGAAAGAGGAAGATAATAATTTTTCTCTTCAATTGAACTAAGAATAAGGATATCTGGCCTATGAGCATACTAGAGAAACTTAAGATCAACAACAAAGGGTAGAACATGAAATGATAATAGATGATAAACCACTAATTGAAACATTGAAAAAATAGGGCTTATCATTGAAAATATAGAAATAAATTTACCCTTAATAGCATAATGGTTCTATCCATAATACTAAAAATAATCCATACCAACAATCTCTAAGGTTACATGTATAAAGCTCTCATCTACCCCTTACAAATTGAAAATAAAGTACAATTTCTTTCAGTATATAGTAGTAGTAGAAGTTATCTTAAATAATAAAGAAATAAAGTGTTTTAGCTTATTTTTGAATTAATAGTGTTTAATAAGTATAAAACTTGATACATATATTTAGATTGTAATATATGACATCTAAGCATAAATATGGATATAAATTAGAATTGAGTGAAATTGATTGACAAGTAGAATATGCTAAAAATAATAAGTACAATAAATAGTAAGATACTTAGAATTTTTTTATTTTTGGTTGAACGTAGCAAGTGTTTGATAATGAGAAAAAAAGAAAGGACTGTGGTAGCTTAGATTAATAAATAGAGTCTAAATATATTTCTAGATAGGTAGACAATAGTGTAGGCCAGTCGTGTCCATTGACTATAGACTTGTCCACTTTCACTATGAAAAAACTATGATCATTCTACCACCTATGCTTGTGTTTGATAAGAAGGATAAGATATTTTGATTTAATTAGTGCCACAAAAAAAATACTAATTTTCTTCTCTTTGCCTTGGAAACCTTGGGGATATTTGTGAGAGATAGAAATCTATAAAAAGGAAGGGGAAGTGTAATGGATTGAGTTGATCCCAATCACACCCATTGATGATTGCACTCTACCTATATATTTAGATACTCCAAGGATAGAATTAATCCACATGTAGTTCTCTCATCTATAATGATTGTGCAATAGTGCTCCTTGACTATATGTATGTGGCAAAAAAAATAGCTTTGATACTTGATAATGTTAGTTCTTGAATTGATTTGAGATGATTTAGACTTGCTTTGTGGATGCTCCTAGTGATTGATATCAAATTTGGGAAGAATACGATAGACTTTCTCAATGTGCAGTCATGTAATAGATAGATTCCAATTATATATCAAGTCCCTTAATGAATGAGTTTTGATTGGTATTTAAGTGAACATTTTGAATAATTTATTTAATCAAACTTATGAAACATGCAAGATGACCCAAATAAATATTTATAATTTTATAAACTAATCATTAAATTTTTTTAGGATGAGACTACACTACATGGCTAGGTCCATGATAGTGGAGTTGGTTACCTAGTGCAAACATGTTCTCGAAAAGTAAGGACAATTGTCCTGAGGTTGGAAAAGTCTAAGAGATGATATAAGGTGATTTGAGCATTAACTTGGAAATTCTTATGTAATAGTGATGATGAATAGAGGGGTCAAAACCTACATATATATAAATGGAAAGAATTATCATTGTCAAGTACCTATGACCAAATTTAGGTATCTATATTCCCCCCTTATTCTAGTAATGAAAATTTTATAGTAAAGGATAAATATAAACTTGAGTGTGTACAACACACTTTATATTTTGATAGAAAACTCAAATTGTGCATAACACTCATTTTATCAAACCTTTCAACAACACATGAAGTAATAAATGCCTATATTTGAAATTTAAAAAATATTAATTTTAAAATTGAAAGGAGATCAGGGAAGGATTACACCTATAAAGAGATGAAACCTTGTTTCTCTGTAACCTGTAAAAGATGATGAAGCACTAGAGAAATGTTCCCCATATTGAATAAATTGGAGAGATGATTCTTCATGTTGAACTATTGGAAAATTGAGAGTGATTAAGTCCTAATTTTGAATACCTGATCAGGGCCTTGTGTTGGAAAAATGCATACCCCATCTCTCATGAATTGGGGATAAGTACCTAATGTACTAATCCAAAATAAGGTGGAACCATGATGTGCTCACTAGAAGTGATACCAAATTAGTTTATTATCACTAGATTTGAATGTACATCACCTGTAATAGAATATAAAACCACACAATGGGTTTAATAGAAGTAATGACAAAGTTATTATGGTCATTGAGTGTCACTATCCATTAGTGTACATTACCCATAACAGAAAAAAAACACCACTGCAGGTGGATCTAGATTTTGTTTGCATGATTGAAAGAGAATGAAGAATATTTATACCCCCATCATAACCATAGTTCCAATATATTTGAAGTGAAATAACAACATTTTCCATTGAATATGTAAATTATAATGTAGTACATTTACACATTAACTAGTGTCATGTTATTTTGAACTTTGGAAAATGTATATATGTGCATGAAACAACATCATGCCACCTAAATTTGTACAATATGATATATAATTCTATGCATATATATGCTCAAATTTAATTTTATGTAAAACCTGTAAATGTTTTCCTATAATCTTTTTATATATGCCAATGCATATGCATCCAAGTGTGTTTGATTTTGTACTCAAGTCTCTATAAAGTGATTTTATATGTATTTAATAGAACCCCATAATTTATATAAATGTGCCAATATCTGTCATGTGTCTAATTTTTGAATTACTTTGAATCTTTGAAACTTATACTTTGTCATAAAATCTGATTTTTCTGCTCATATAGACTTGAATATCTAAGACAAGCCCACTGTAATTCCTCCATTTTGAGATGAGAGATGTATCCTACAATTCACTCATTTCAAAATAAGATTCTATTATATCTTATGATAAAGATATAATCATGTATAATTATGTTAACATGGGGAAAGTATGTTATCATAGTAATATACTTATCATTGAAACATGTATATAACATATTGAATGCGAGGCATACAAGTGTCATGTATAGATAGATATGACAATGAGGCATGTAATAAAGAAACCAACTTTAAATAATATTATACATTAAAAATACATGATACATATCAAGGCACCACTAATCAATCTCAACATGAACAACAAAGATAACACATAATGTTATGCCAGGTCAAACATAAGGCCAAGAGTCACGTATAAAGGACATGAACATTTCACAACAAACAAGGTCAATGACCACATAAAAAGGACATAAAGATTTCAAACACACAAGGCCTAGTGGTCAAACATAATAAGCAAGCAATTTTTGGCCTACCATGTAATAAAATAACAATATTAATGGAGTATAAAACAAGTAAAAAATAATCTACACCATCCATATATAGCAATGACACACCATAGAAAAATATCAAATTTATGTAGCATGATGTAAGATACGAGTAACTAGTAAGACACTCGTAATATATGTAGCTCAACATAGTAGAGATGTTATAGATAAATATCACATGTTATAATGCAACCTATAGAATAAGATGCCCCAGAATAGGCATGGCCACGTAAATGGAGTCCAACATCTAAGAATCCATGTATGATATGTATGTTTAGCATCACACTGATATACTTCATGAAATGCACATGTGTATGAAAAATTATATGATATCTACCAAAATATGTGATAAATAACATATGTAAACTAAGTAAAGTAAAAATTCATGGCATGATCAGGTGCTGATTTTTTTAGTTTTGAGAATATTTTGAATGTTTTTATATATTTGAAATATTATAATTTTTTTCTAATTTTTACATATTTAAATTTTTTATTTTTGAATTTTTTTATTTATTTTTATTTTTTTGATATATGCAGGTGTAAAATAAACTAACCTATGATCCCATCAATGGGAGGACCATAGTCTATATATGAATTGTAGAATTAAAGGGTGAATTTACATAAATAAAAAGTGTTACATGTAGATGAATCCAAATTTGAAAAGGAATCAGATGTAATGTAATTATTTTGATCATTTCTCATAGCATCTTGTGTAGGATGTGTAACTCTAGAGGAGTGGGACTTGATGGAGTCCATTGTATAGTAGGATAAGGCTTCACTTCCTATGTTCATTATGGAACACGTTGAACATTTTGTGGTAGTACCTTAGGATGCACTATATAATATGAAATTATTTTCGAAATCTAAATATATCTATGATGTGAAGATTCTTTTTTAGGAGGGTGTACTAATCTCCTTTGAATTGACTGTATATAAATATCATACATAGGTGCAATAATTTTATTTGTACTATTTTGTTGAATAGGTGCAATAACTAAATTTGTATTATGATTTTAAACATGTGTAATTCCCAGTTGTGATTTTAATAGGGGAGGAAGTGGAGATACCATTGACTATAAATGGTATTCATATTGAATGCCCAAATTTTTTACTACTTGATTACAATGTATATATTTGAGATATTAATGTATTGTAAATGACATTTTGCATAACTTTTATACCCAATGGATCCTAATAACATGTCAAATATGCCTATGCTTTATAATATTAAAATTGGAGTCGACATTTTTGTTAAACCAACTTGAATAGGTAGCACTATATTCCCAAGATTATTTTATGTGTCTATAGAATTATTTAACTATTTTTTATGTATCTTTTTAAATCATACTATCTGTACCCAAGAGTGCAAATAACTATCAATGGACATGCATTTTCACTTGACCCATTTTTTATCATGACATTATGTATGAGTTGTGTGTTGATATAAGCTCACATAAAGAGTGCATGATTATTTGAATCATCATCAATAATTTCACTATCATCAAATGTAACCATAAGACATGGTGTTGATGCACATGTAAATGTACCAATAATATCATGTATTAGATATCCATATGCATTGTACATATGGTGTAGCCCTTAATTATCTATTGTTCCATGGTTTGGAAATGGATTACTAAATATTTTCAACTTTGCATTGTAATTTTATTATGGTATAGTCTCCTTTTTTGGTGTTCTTAACTCAATATTATTGTCATCAATAAGATCTTATATCTTATGTATTAACCTATAACACTTGTTTGTAGAATGTTTGTTATATCTATGATAGTCATAATATGTGTTATTTTCAAATCCCTTATGTTGAGGTTTAGTCATATCAACTTATAATGGTGGGGAGAGAGATGTGAGATTGCATTCAAGTAACTTTGGTAAAATTATATGAAGAGGTGATGGAAATTGTGAAAATTTCCTCCTTGGTGGAGTTGTTAGTTGAAGTTTATTTGTTGGTTATGATACTGCATTAAATATAACTTTTTCTTCATTATTATTTCATTAGATTTGACCTTGTATCTTGGTTTTATTTGAAGTATTTGGAGCATTTGGTGCATACTTGAGTTTTTTCAAAGCTATGAACTTGACTTCTCATTTTTTGATTATAAGGCATAACTCATCAAAATATTTGAATTTATAAAACTTGATAGCCTAACAAAGTGGTACTAACAAAATATGTGTGAAGATATATTATATCTCATTTTTTACCATAGAATCAGTTATCATATCTAGCATGGTTTTATATTGAAGAAGATATTCTTTGATTAGCTCATTAGAACCTTGCTTGAGTTTAGAAACTTGTGCATAAGATATCTTTTCACCAATGTTAATAGAGAAGTGTGCAATAAAATGATTTGTTAAAGAGTTTAATGCATTAACTGATTGGAGTTGAAGATTACAGAACCATCACAAATCATATTATGTGAGGATTCATGGAAATAACCTGTTTAATAATTTGACATAGTATGCATAATCCAAGCATGTTATATGGAATCCTAAAAAATGCTATTGAGGATCACTTTACCTTCATAGAGTGGATATTTAGGAGATAGAAATCCTATTGGTAATGGGTAAGTTGATATCTCAAGTGCCAAATCATGATGAATAAAATTAAGAGAATCTATTGAATGACTAGCTCTAGAAACACCTTGATATAATTACAACCCCTTAGCATGTAGGGATATAACAGTCTGCTCAGGAGAGAGAGTGTTAGGCAAGGTTGGTGATGGACCATGAATAGTAATCAAAGGAGGTCCATATGATTCTTATGTATAAATATAAATATATATATTTTTTAAACCTTATGATGCCCCTATACCTAGGGATGATATCATATATGTAAATGGAGGTATCAATATAAGAATAAAAGTAATAGTAGAAACTAGTAGTTAAGATCATGGTAGGGATCATATTATTTTCCCAATATAAAAGCTTGAGTGGATTTATTTTGTTTTTATCTTAAAATGTATATCAATGCATCCATTTTATGTGGATTGACATTAGTATATTCAATTAATTATTTATCATTAATTTCATATGATTGATCTATATTATATTTATTAGTATCAACAATCATGACAAGTCCATCAATAGGGTGCATGGTATGAATTTTAGAATTAAAATTTTACAACTATTCTTGTTACCAAGTCATACTTGGTTTTTACCAAAATTTGCCTTAATAGTGTTTGCATCCAAGGTAGGTCATGGCAGGATATAATATTGCAATAATATGAGTTAAAGAAGGCTTGAGATTTAAATTATTCATTTGAGTATTTTTATGATATTTGAGTTTGATAAATGAAAATATATAGTGAATCTAGATAACACCTTATAAAGTAACATAGAATGTGATCATGAACATCATTAACTAGATCAAAAGATACAAGTATAATTAATTCATTATTTCCATGATTTGAGTTTGAAACTTTAAATTTGTAAACTAGGGAAGGTGCATTTGAACATCAAGTTCACCAATATGTTTTACCTTATTTTTTATTTAATAGTGTTTAATATGTATATATATCTATTCTAATTGTAATATATGACATTTAAGCATATATTTTAATGTAAAGCAAAATTGATTGAAATTGTTTAGCAAGTAGCATATGCTAAAAATAGTAAGTACAACAAAGAGTAAGATACTTATAAGTTTATGATTATTTATTGACTATGGTAGGTGTATAAAAATGAGAAAAATAATAAGACAAGACCTTGACAACTTAGATATGAAGCTAGAGTCTATGGATATTTATGGACTTATCTGTACTTCCTAGATAATAGTGCAAGCCAATCATGTTCGTTGATTGCAAACTTATTTACTTTGACTATGACAAAACTATGATCATTATGCCACTTGTACTTGTGTTTAATGAAATGGATGAGATATTTAAATTTAGTTAGTTTTGCACAAAAATCATTTTTTTAACTTTTCTTTACCTTGAAAACCTTAGGGGTACTTGTGAGAGCTAGAAACCTGAAGAAAAGAAGGGGAAGTGTAATGGGTTGAGCTAACCTCATTCACCTTCATTGATGATTGAAAACTAACTACATATCCACATACTCTAAGGAGGGAATCAAGCCACTAATTGTGTAATTGTGCTCCTTCACTATATGTATGCAACTATAAAATTGGATTTGATACTTGATAATATTACCTCTTGAGTTGATTTAAGATGCTTCATGGTTTATTTGTGACTATTCCTAGTGATTGATATTTAATTTGATAAGAATAGGGTAGACTTTCTCAATGTGTAGTAGTGTAATATATGGATGATAAATAGATATCAAGTCCCATAATGAAATAAATTTGATTTGTATTTATAGTGAACCTTTTAAATATTTTCCTTTAGCTGACTTATGAAATGTGTAGGATGAACCATTGAATATTTCAAATTTTAGAAAAATTATAAAAGATGACATAAAGTGGTATGAGAATTTAATTAGAAATTATTATATAATAGTGATGATGAAAAGAGGGGTCAAAATGTGCATATAGATAAATGGCTTAGAGGAATAGTGAACAAGAGTAATGTATTTGGGAATAATTCTTCAAGTGGTTCAAGATGTGTCAAGAATAAAATTGTCAAGTAGTTGTGACCATATTTATGTATCTACAAAAACCATATGAAGTAGGAACAAATGGATAATTTTTAATGAAAAATAATGGCTCAATCTTGATATATTAAAGCATAGCGGACATGTGTGTGCTAACTAGTTAGGGAAATATTTCATTAAAGAGTTGGGAACACTTAAGTGGTTGTGAAATCAAAATGGGATGGTTACAAGATCAAGAAAAGGTTATCTAAAAAATAATAAACACTAAATGTATATCGACATTTAATGAATAAAAATTTGATCTCAAATTATCTCATGAGCATCACTTTTGAATACTTTTAAGAGATGTAAATGAGATGTGACTAATCAAACCAAGTGGCACATAAACCAACAGATTTTTTTTAGAAAAGAGAGTTTAATTATTACTGATAGTATTACCTTGTATAATTGAAGAGGATAAAAGGAGTTTTGAAGGTTAAAGTAGAGATTAATTCATTAGTTAAAGATATATGCATCTATATCAGTGTAAAAAATTATTCAAAATCTTCAACACTCCTTAAAATTTTATAAAATAAGGTTATTCTTGAATCTAATAATTTTAAGGGGGTTTAAAGCTTTAAAATATTTTCATGATGACTCCATGTCTAATGAATATAAGGTATCTATATTTAATGCTTACAAAATAATCTAACCATAACAATCTACCCTTAAGAGCTACCAAAATGTTGAATGAATTTTTCCCTTTAGTAAGATAAGCTTCATGTTTTCTTAAATAACATACCAATTCTTTGAAAATCCAAAGCTTTCCAAGGCTCAATAAATTTTCTTAGGAGATAAAAAACTTAAATAAGGTCAAGCTAGTGTAAAAATCCCTTACTTATTGTACTATCCCACTTGATTTAACATCAATAAGCTATTCCTTCAATCTATCATCAATAGAAACTAAGCTCATTTCCATACTTAGGTTTATGCTTCTGCCATTTTACCTTAGCCAAATTTAAAATATTAAAGGCTCACAACTATTATCCTTAGTTTAAGTGTGTAATAGTAGTTTATATATGACACCATTGAAATACCTTTGATCTAATGACATGAGCCATTTTAGATTATGTAGATAAATTTATAATTCAAAAGTGATTCACACCATCAATCTACCAAATCTCTTCATGCCTTATGAATGATTCATGATAACAATTAAATCTTTAAATCTATGTAGGGTGGGGCCTATAAAGGATTTGAATAGTCAAAAGGCCATATGTCAAACATGAGATGCAAGATAAATGCTTACAGTAGAGATATCATGTCTTTTGATCATCTTCAAATCAATAGGATGGGATGTTTTCCAAAAACTAAAATGAAATTAGCCTCCACAAAATGACTCATTCCATCAAATCAACCTTACAATAGTGATCTCTAGTCATTTGATTTGAAATTTATGTAAAATATATTAGTCTAATCGAACATAGACAATTTAGATCAATGACATGAGCTATTTTGAATCAAAATAGATTACACTAGCATATTTAAAGATCTCATGTCTGTCAAATCAACTTTCCAACATTGATCTCATACCTTCTAATTGAACACAATGAAAATGAAAGAAATACAATGAGATAACCATAAATATTTTTAAAGCCATATATATTTCTATAGGTAGCTAATTTTTGCGAGCTATAACTTACTTGAAATCTCTAAATTAGATATTTCCAATCTTAATCAAATCACATCAACAAGATGAGTCTTTAGCCTACAATTTATTATCAAGGTTTTTTTTAAATTTCACTTCTTGTAGTAAACATTCAATAACTCCGCTAACTTTGGGTAGTTATTTCAATGTTAAAGTACTTAAAAGGACCCAATAGGCTTCATATAAAGGGAAAAGTAATATCATTCTAACATCTCAAAGAGCATGTAAATTAAAAGAAAAATTATTGCAAGGATGATATGGACTACTGTAATCAATCTAGTCAAGAACACAAGTGGATGCAATCTCAAAGAAGTGAGACCATGCTATAAAATTATAAATAAATTATACACTTAGTTATCATTTTAAAGTTGTCATATCTATACAAAGGCATGCCAAGCCAAGAAAGGATAACAAAAATAAAACATGAATTTGGTGCAAACCAAAGTTATTACATTAATGAATGAATGAGAGATTATAATATCTATAGACAAATATGTGACTATTCATTTCATATTCCAAGAAGACTCTTCAGCTTCCTATGGATATTATTTATCTACCACTACGAGACAAAATCTCTCATATAATTACTTTTAGGAATATCAATATTATTTACAATAATATTACATCCCCACTTAATTGTTAGGGGTTAATGTGAGACCAAACATGCCTCTGAACATTTATATTTTTTAATCTTATAATAAATTTTATCAAGATGTCTAATAGTTGTTATGTAATAAGACAATGTAGTAATTTTTCACTACCACCTTTCACATATTGCCGAATCAATTAAAATTTGGTGTTGAAGTGTTTAGTTTAGTTGTGAAAGACTGGATTCTTTGCCATTTAAAATTTAGATGTGTTTTCAACCACGAGAGGTGTTAATGAAATATGTTGTTCCCACAAATCTAAAATAATCCTTTTGAGCCAAAAAATAAATCTTGTTGCTTCTGAAGCTGCCATGTATTCTATTTCTACTAAAGAAATTGCCAACACTGGTTGTTTCTTTTACTTCAAACTGATAACTGTTGTTACCCAATTCATTATAAATCTTGAAGAATATTTTTCATATTCAAAATAATTAGCATAGTTAGAATCTAAATATCCAACTAGTTTTAAGTATCATGCCCCAAAGTATTTTAGCCCAAATTTTTGTGTTCCTTTGAGATATCGAATGATTATTTTTTATTCTACCCAGTGAATTTATTTGGGTTGTTATATGAATAGATAAATAACACAAATAATGAAATAAATATATAGTATACTTATAGTCACATAGATAAAATTTTTAATGAGTTGTCTGTATTTAGTATCATCTACTAAATTTGAGGTATCTTCTTATATCAATTTTATATTTTATTCCATGGGTGTATTAAGAGGCTTACAATTTGTCTTTCCAAATTTACTCATAATTTCAACAATGTATTTATCTTCAGTGATGAATATGTACTTCAATTTTTTAATCACTTAAATACCCAAATAGTAATGAAGGTAACCCAAATATATCATTTCAAATCCTTCCATCAATTTTAATTTTAATGTTGTAGTGCATCTTTCATTATTTCTTGTGATGATCAAATCATCCACATATACCACTAGAAATATCATTATTTTTTCAATTATTTTGATAAAAATATTTGCATATTCAAACTCAAAAAAATTTAAGTTCATGTTCATATGTGCTTAGTGAGTTTGTCATACCACACACTTAGGGATAATTTCAAAACATTTTTCTAGTTTTCATAGTTTTTGCTTTTTTATGTTTATTTAAAAACCTTTAGGATCAATCATGTACAATGTCTCTTTGAGACAACCATTCAAAAATTAAGTTTTTAAGTCCATTTGGGGAAATTTACTTCTATTTTGAACTAACAAAGCCAACATTATTTGAATGGAAATCCACTCTATTGTTGGTACAAAGGTTTCATTGTAGTCAATTCCTTATTTTTGAGAAATTTATTTTTTTACAAGCCTTGATTTATGTTTGTCAAGTGAGCCATATGCTTTGTACTTGTTTTTAAATACCCACTTGTAGCTAATATGTTTAAAACTAATTGTAAGATCAACAATTTCTATGTTCTATTTTTTTAATTAAAACATCATATTCACTCTTTATTACTATTTTACATGCATCAATATTTTCATCTTGTTTGAAGGAAGTGGGTTCAAAGGAAAAAGCAACATTGACTTCTTCTTCCAGAGGGTCTTCCAAGGTAAGTTTTTCTATCTTATCTTGAATTTCATCGAGGAACTTTTATAATTATTATGCAACTATGTGTGCACTTTTATTGCATGTTTTCTGACCTCAACAAGTTGACATATTTCAATGTCTATTTAGACCACTTTTGTATATTTTTTTGAATAGCATGTAAAATCATAGGTGCTTCCTTTCATTGATTTTAAGTTCCTTTATTTTTTGACATCAAACCATCCTATGATGAAGTTTGAATTTATTCTATAGGGTGATTGTCATTTCTAATTATAGGATTTAATAGAGATTAATCTATTTCCATATTATAAGTTCCCACTTCATTATTTGGAACCTCCATATCAACCTCATTGAAAACATCAAATTTAGCATATTTCTTAAGTTGATTCAATTGTCAATTTATACTTGTTGTGTCATTTGTATAATCACAAAAGATAACATATTTTGCAATGAGAAATTTATTTTTCTTCTCATTAAATAGCTTGTATGCCTTTGAAGACTTTGAGTATCCTAAAAGCATGCATTTGTGATTCATGTTTTCTAGTTTCTTCTTTTTCTCTTTTGAAATTAATGTGTAGCATGTGGATCTAAAAATTTGAAGATGTCTAATTAAAAGGAGATGACAACACCAAACTTAATATAAAATCTTCATTTGTAGGGATACTAATTGAGACATGTTATGGAGACATATTATTATTTGATTTGCTGCTACCTAGAAATACAAATTTACATCTTTAAAGTACAACATTGCCTCAACCATGTTCATAATAGTTTTATTTATTTGCTTAACTAATTCATTCTATTGAGGAGTGTAAGGGATTGTAATATGATACTTGATTCCATTATAATTGAGATAGATTTTAAAAACCTTTGATGTGAATTCACCACCATTTTTAGTCTTAAGTGTCCCAATGCAAGATTGAGATTCACTTTCAATCATATTTCAAAACTTTTCAAAAAAATTGAAGGCCTTTGATTTTTATCTACAAAATATATCCAACTCATTATATTGTAGTGAAAAATGAACAACATAAAGTACTTGTGACCACCAACATAAATAATTATTATAGAACATAGATCAAAGTGAAAAATATGTAACTTCATGTTGGCTTTCCATAATGAATTTTAAAATGGTTCCATTTTGTGTTTGTCCAATATGCAAGCTTCACACTTTTCAATGTTTTTTAGAAATGTAAGAAAACCTACAAAAATATTTTTATACATAGTGTGAATTTTGTCAGTGTTTATGCCCAAATATGGCATGCTAGAGAAGACTTGACGGTATTCATTGTTTAATGAAATAAACATAATTTCTTGGCACTGAGTGTTCACCCCGAATTATTAGCAATTTGCCTTAATCATATCTAGTCAGAACAATTATGTTATCAAATTTAATGGTGACCCTAACCTCTCCATCATCCAATAAAATGGAGTGATTTTTTTTAGAATGATCACAAGAGACAACAAATTTATTTTCAACTAAGGAAGGTATATTACATTTCAAAGAATGAAGTTTGGAAGTCTTGGTGACTTGAGTCAAATAAAACTTTTGCCTTGAGGTCATAGACTTGTTTTATCTATAAAAAATATTGGACCATAAATTTATTCATGAAACTCCTCAAAGAAGTCCCTTCAGAAAGTCATATGTTATGTGGCACCAATCTCTATAACACAAACATTATCCTAGGTTGAACTTTCTGAGGTATTAGTTACATTGTCAGAGAAGGAAACCAACAGTCACAAAAAAATTGAACCAAATTTGGTTTTGAGTTTTTTATTCTATTTTTATACTTTTTTGTTTTTTGTAGGCTTAAATTTATCCCATGATGTTTTTAATTCATGGGTCTCATGACTCCCTTTCTTTTTGTAATGTTTACAAAATAAATATTGTTTATTATTTTACTTTTCTTATTGCTAACTTTTTTTTGTACAGTTTTCCACCTCACCTTTTATTTTTCCTTTTGCCTCTAATATTTCTTACATTCTTGGAATAATTTACATTTTTATTAGCATAATAAATGCTTTCTCTTATGGAATATGTTTTTTATTTTAAATGTTTTTCCTCTTTTGGCCATTTTCTCAACTAGTTAATAAAATGTGAGAGTCTTCAATAGATTGTTTATTTGTAAAGACTCCATGTAGGTTGAATATGAAGGAAGAGTAGACTTTATGAGTGTAGTAATATAAAAATAAATTTGTATACCAAATGCATTAACATCATGTTTGATTTTACATATTTCAAAATCCAAAATCATGACATCACCATTTTTCAACTCAAGATTGAATAGTTTCAATTGCAATTGTATGAAATCCAATTTTGAATGAGAATCATACAAGTCCTTAAATTTGTGAAATGTTTTCCAAAGAGTGTTCCACCCTTTTATGTGATAAATACATCTACATCAACTAAGGATCTCATCAAGGCCAATGATTTTAAATTCTTATCCTTCCAGTATAGTGTCTCCTTTGCTTGTTTAGGTTCATTAGGTTGTTTATAATCATCACATATTTTGAATAAGTAATTAAATATGGGTGTATTCTCCACCTGTCTCAATCATTGTAACCAAATATATTTCCAATTTAGGGTTATGCCAATAATATTTTTGATTGATTGAATGTTTTTTATATAGGGATATGGAATGGTTCCTTATTTCTCCAAAAAGTTTTAATTTTTTTACATACCATCTGATCAATATATCATACCTATCTATATGTTCACCCTTCCTATATACCCATCAGTATGTGGAATAATATCATCCTTTATATATACTCATAAGTACTTGAAAGAGATGTTAAAGCATGTGAGATCAGAATGGTACATCATACCTAGGTAGTATGTGAAAAGGATTTTCTTTATCTACGACACCCACTTATCTAGAATTACTTGTATTTGAGAGTGATAACCCTATATACTTAAAGTATTCTTGCTTATTTCTAGGATTTATGTCTAGTGATAGTCATAAATGGGTAACAAAGGGAATGGAAAAATGAAAAATTTATTTATTTATTCTAGATAGTTTATAGGGACAATGCCACAAACACAATTGTTGCAACTATATTAAGCTATAAGTGTAGTAGTTTTATCATGACAACATGAACTAAATACATTGTTGATACCAAGCATTTTGAATTTATTTTTATTTTCACAATTTTATTAGTTTTTAAAAAAATAGATTTTGAAAATGGAAAATAATTTTTGATTTGAAAAAAAAAAAAAAAAATCCCTTACTTGCATAGGGATGCCTTCTAAATTGAGATTATATGTATTTCAAATGCTTACTTTAAAATTACTCCATGAAATTATTTCAATTGAACAAAAATAATAAAAATGAAATTAAACTTATTTTATCCTTTTAAAGGCATTCTTCTCCTCCCACATGGACTTTGTGGATGAAATATTGATTGAAACAAGTTTTAATTTGAAGCACCATATGTTAGCATATCAAAACACAACCCAAGCCCAACTATACACAATCTAAAATGGTTGAATGTAGGTCAAAAATAGGCTCAAATGGCCACATGCCTTGAAAAATAGTCAATGAAGCACATAAAAAATTGAAATGCCTTCTTTCCAGCTATATGTAGTCTTATTTTCCATGCACATAATCAAAAGGAAGCATAGTGTAGGCTTAAAACACCATGTAATAGCCAATTCAGGTAATGAAAATAGATGTGCACTCCTTCAAGATCAAATTAAATATGAAATAAGTTATAAAAAATATAAAATATCCAAATACTCCTCCTCAAATCAGTTACAAAATCTAAACAACTTTCTATAACTCCTCTGTGAATAACTGACATGCTAATATTTACTCAGATATAATTATTTTGAATATAAAAAGTGTATTCCTTAACCATAAAAGAAATAATTTTTAATTTATTTAATCATCTCATAATGAAATTGAAACAAGGAATAAAAAGTAATGAAGAAAATAATAAATGAACCTTATGCTCTAATACCAATGTTAGAGTATGAGTGGCTGTAAAAAAAATGTGAATCTAGTGCAAACCAAAGTTATTACATTAATGAATGGATTATATATTACAATATTTATAGCCAAATATGTGATTTTTAATTTCTTATTCTAAGAATACCCTTTATCATCCTAAAAATACTATATAGCTACCACTATGAGACAAAATCTCTCTTATAATTACTCCTAAGATTATCATTATTATTTTAAAAAAAATTGTAAGGCATAATTGAATAATTACAAATAAAATTATGTAAGTCATTTTTATCATTATGATTATCCTTGGTATCTAAGAGTGTTTAATTCCTGTATTGATTTTATCTTATATAAATGTAATGAGTTCATTTGAGTATAAAATGATTTATGAACTAAAAAAGTCCTTATATTTTGTATATATAGTATTTCAGCCTCTACTATTCTTTGTGTATGATTATTCTAAGCCTTTTTATTGAAATAGAATACATATGTGCATACTTTATATAATTTATGAAGGTTTTTATGGCTCTTGTTTATCTACCCTTTAGTTTTTTTGTTTTGTTGTTGTAACTCCATGCTTGTATGCAAGTTGTATATTTCCTCTTGCATACTATTTATTTATTCTATGTTGACTTTACTTCTTGTATCAAAGATAATTTTGTGTTTGTATAAGTATGGGATTAATCCACTTCCTTCTTATGCATGATCATATTTATTTTCATGATCTTTCTAGCCCTTTTCCCTTGCAATATTTCCATTCATGCACAAATTCCAGATATAATAGCATTATAGTAAGATACAAAACTAACAATATACTAAGGCTCTCTTATAATATAAATCCTACACTGGAAATATGTCATATGTTATGTTTTAAATATGATTTTTATATGTCATATATTTCAACACATCAACACTTAGGATCTTCATATTCTATAGAAACACTAACAAATAAAAGTCCAATGGAAAATTGTTGGGTTATACCTTTGTGGTTTCCTTATAATTAGATATTATCTTCTCAAGACTAGAGTTTAAGATTCTTCCTCTTTTGTTTCATCTTCCTCTACCTTATGTGAATCTTATTCATCCAACTCTTTTTAGGTTCATTTTATTCAGTTCTTTTGTATTCAGACACAACTTTTCTCTATTCTAATTCAACATGCACTTTTTCAAGTTCTTCCTTTGGTTTTCATTTATGTTTTAAAACCTCCTTAACCTATCTAAATATTACATTACAGATTTCAAATAATACTCTTTGTTTTTTAGTTCCAAATATTAAATTCTTTTACACAAGTACTATATCCATTAAAGGTACACTTAGTTGATTTACAGTCTGGATTAGTTTTTTCTTTCAAAATATGCATATAAGAATCGCAACCAAAAACATTAATATGTCACAGAGAGTGTTTATTACCATTACATGCTTCCCATGTAATTTATATAATGATAATCTTGATCATGTAATAAACAATTATTTTTGCTTATGCCTAAAATTTTCTTTCTAACCCTATGCCACTGAGCATAATTCTATTTTTATCCATCAGAGTCTTATTCGTTCTTATTGTAAATCCATTTTTTGTGGTGTACATGGAGTTTTATTTTTCCTTTCTAATCCACAATAATTAAAAAACTAATCAAATTCATTTGATAAATACTCACCACCATTATCACTTCTCAAAGCCATAATCTTCTTTTCCATCTAATTTTCAATAAGAGCCTCAAACTCCTTGTGTTAATTAAAACTAAAATTTTATATTGATACAATTACCCAAGTTTTTGTTGAGTATTAATCTATGAAATAAATATAATATAAATATTTTATTAGTGATTAAACATTCACAAATATAAACACATCACTAGTATTAGGTGTAAAATATCATATGCTCTTATAACACTACTAGTAAAATTTACTAGCGTCTACTTCCCATTTACACAATATTCATAAGAATAAAAATATAAAGGAAAATTAAAAAAAAAATTAGCGTTACCTTAGTTTTTAACTCTTAAAGGACTTTCTCTCTTATATGTCAACAATCCTATTATTCCAAATAATTTATTTAACACAAGAAGCACATGGGTTAGAGTTTATTCATCTTTAACATTAGGAATAACAGGGCTATTGTCCCCATCACTTACAACACTTACCTCAAGCTTGAATAACATTATTATTTTAAGTAATATTGCCTATACCATGGCTTCATGAACCATTTTTTTAATTATACTTATTAATTAATACCTACACACTAACATCGTTCATCTTACTTACAAAAATCATATTTATAGCCAAACCTGGATTATATTGAACACTAGGGAACCCTTTTATATTTAATCATCAACTTGAATCATTATCTACCTATGATATTATATTCTAATTTGTCTCCTAATAACACATTACCTCTTTTTTATAATGTACATAAATGAACTTTTTAAAATAATATTGGATTCATCAGAAACCCTAGGGCAAAGTTAATAACAATTGATTTTTATTGCAAATCCCTTACAACAAAAATTATAAATTCTATACAATGATGGAAATTATTTATAACACTTAGAAAAAATTTAGATTTGTTTCAAATAATGATAGTTGTATCATAAACTCTAAAATCATTTTTTTATTTACTTTTTAACACTGAAAATTAGCTAGATATATACATCAATTTTATGATCAATGGTGTCCAATATATATGGAATAGTCCAAAGGATGGCCCTGTAGATTGAAATAAGTGATGGAAGAAAACTATGGGTTATGTCACCCTAAAATATGTCCCTTAATGTGATGTCATCCCTTGGGATAATGACATCAGCCCTTGAGATGATGCCTAATGCAGACACCCTGATAATGATGCCAAAAACTATCCTAAATAATAAAACTAATATAAAAATTGCAAATCTCTAATTGGCTGCACAAACAAAACTCCTAGATGGAGTCACCACTAGATATTGGATGGGTTTCATCCCCAAATCTGGTTGTAATAGAGGGTTTTCATCCTCAAAAATAAAATTTGAAGCAACAACTCAAACTCTCAAAATAAAAAATAAATAATGGCAAAAAATGATTTCCAAATGATGCCCAACACATTTTTATAAGTTCACTTAATATTTTTTCCAAAGAAAAGCTCTGAAAGTAACTTTCTATATTTTAATTAAATGTTGATTTGTTTTATTTGGAAAGTCACCTTTATTTTTTATTTTTATAATAATAAAATAATATTAAGTTGTCATTTTTTTAATAAAAGGTAAGTCACTTGACAACTTAAAAATATTAACTTTAGTATTTATAATTTATTTGGAAATTAGGTCATGACACATTGATATTTTCATTTCATAGAGCCACTCCCTATGGGGATTCATATGAAATGATACACATGAATCAATCAATCATGCATCAAGACATGCATGTATAATTGAAGTTGTGAAGAATATATCCCTCGAGTCTTTAATACAAGTATTTATTTCTAAATAAAGGGCATCATCAGATGAATTACCCTTATAATCTTTTTTAGATATGAAATCCTTATTTAAATGCCCATTTTTATTATAATTCTGGACTTTCCTAAGATTTTTTCCTTGAGTCTTAGATTTGCCTCTAAAATTGGATTGTATGTCTTCTACCTTATTTTTAGTTCTCTCTTTAAAAATACCTATCATAAATAAGGCATCTTTTTTTTAATAATCCTCCACGTATTTTCATATAATTTCCTCTAAAAACATAGTCTCAACTACATCCTCAAGATTTAATGTATATGCAATACTACTAATGGCTATAATAAGGTTATTATATGAATAGGAAAAAGAACATAACAAATTAATATACTTTTATTCTTCATCCATTTTATCTCGACTCGAATTAGATAACTTACCATAGTTTTAAACCCATTCATATGCTCTATTATGGATTCAATGTCATTCATTCTTAGGGAATATAACTTATTTCAAAGAAAATGTGTATTCATAAGAGACGTTGCCTGGTAAAAATTCCCCAACTTATCCCAAAGTAACTTAGTATTATTTTATCCAAACACATTCAAAAACATTAAATATAAAGACACATTCTAATCTAACTATTCACCTCATGATCCATTTTATTCCATTTTTCTACCTTTTATATCCATAGGTTATTTTACTAATATAACAACCCATTGATCTATGTCCACAAGAAGATCTTCTATCTTGAGCTTATATAATTATAAATATTTAACATTAGATTTTTATATCATTATCCTTGAGATTCATGTCATTTTCCTTCACACAAGGATTCTCATGCACACAATTCCCACTCAATTTTTTTTTTATCACAAGCTGAAATTCCCTATCTCTTTAGATAAAGCTAAACCCTAGCTTAGATAATAATTAAAAATAAAATATATATATAAAAAATGAAAGATAATTAATGATAATAAAATATTAATCTATCATAGAAAGAAAAAATGGGACACATAATATTTTATCCTAGAAAAACCCTTTCAAAAAAAAATCAACATGGTAACCTTCTTCCTTATTGCATTAACTCAACCTTTTACAATTCAATTATGTACCTCCAAGTTTTGATTTACCCTAATGCATGTGAAAATATTTTTAGGTGGACATCAATACGTGTTTTATATATATTTGGATAGATGTGATTAATTAACTATAATAAAATAAAGTTGTTGTATGTGAGTTTAGATTATAAGGTATGCAAATAAGTAAAAATCTAAATCTAAATGATTAGAGTTGAATTTACACTCTAGCTTAATAATTATATAAATTAAAATAAAGGTTTTAGATACTTAACAATTAAATATTCTATGGAAGACTGTGACTATAGGAAAATGACATGAAAAATGGTAAACTAGACTACAGGTTGCTCAGATAAGGATCTAAGCTTATGTGTGCACTTAGATAGTATTGTCAACCTCAATCATTACCATCAAATACAACATTCCCTATTTAAAAACTCATCCTCTATGTATTTTTCCTCTCTATTTTTATACAAGAAGGTGTGCCTATTTATCATTTAGCTCTTATGTGATCTTGAGGTCTTTTATGTGTATGAATCATATAAATTTATCTCCTTCACTTGAAACCTTGGGTCCACTTGAAATTATAGAATTAGGTCTAAAAAGGGGAATAAATTTAGGTTGAGATGACATCAACCACTCCTCAATGAATGGTTGAACATTACTTACATATCAAATACTCTGAATAGGGAATTAAATTGTATGTAGTTCTCCTCATTAGGTGAATGTGTGTAATTGTGTTTGTTCAATATATGCAACTTAAGATATAGATCTTGGTACTTGGAAATTGAAAACATTGGCTTGGTTTTTTAGTGCTTCATACATGGTAAAGACCTAATCCTAGTGACTAATTGATATATTGGGAAGAATAGGACAATCCTCTTAAATGTGTAAGTTTTTTAGTATGTTTAATAACTATTTTCTAGATAGATAATAGGCCTATACCTATTTTATATTTATAAGATACTTTTTTAGTAATTTCTCACACCAATAACATGTGAAATATATGGACAAACCCATAATAATGATTTAAAGTTTCAATATGACCATATAATGGTGTAGGATGAAACTATTAGACTCAGACAATACCATTTGACAATATGTTCAAAGTTTGATGTTACTATCTAGGATACATGAGCACTGACTAAGATAATTGGTTTGACAAAAACTATGGGATTTATTATAGGTGACTGAGAGAAACTTGGGAAGGATATACCTATAGAAGGCATGAGGATGTGATAGAATGGAGACTAAGAGTCATGTTTGAATTCACAAGTCATGTAGGGTGAATGTAAGTCAAAATTGATTTTTCCAAGTATCAATTTCTATATCTTAATGCTTAAAATATGAAACCACCCAAGTAGTATTATAATATAATGGGTATCAAACCATGGGTCTTGAAACCACCCATATGTTACTATAGGTAAAAAACCAATGAGCTAACCAAAATGTGCATCCATTCAAAAACAAATATTGGGGTTCCCACTCTAAAATATAAATTTGGGGGCCATAATGTCATATATTCCATGGCTAGTACATGTAAATCATGTAAATTATACACCACATTTCCAACACAAACACTGAATAATATCACTAAAGTCATTGGTGAGGCATATTTTACATTTGCATCTCACCTCTTCTTCTCTAGAGTGAAATTACTTTATGATTTCCAAAAATTCCAAATTAGCCTTCCTTGAAGTTAATTTTTTAGTCTGAATAAACCCTTGATTCAAAAAAAAAAAAAACTTTTTATTAACATAGTTTATATCTTTCAGCTTCCAAACATTCCTGCATATTTCAATGTGTAGGAAGTAGTGCAATGTCCTCCTCTCCCCCACCTAACACTTGTTAAAAACCCCACTCTTATATTATATTATAAACATGTATATTTAAATAAATATACTAGCATTCAAGTAAATTTTACCTTTTCATAGACTTATAATGACTTTCATACCTATGTAGTGTAGTAAATTATGCTTTCCAAGATAAGTAATATGTTTCATAATTCAAAATCAATAATTTCATATTTATTAAAACACCAATTTTAATGTTATTTTCATTCAATCACAATAACTTTGTCTTCTTCTGTACATGAATGATATTTATTTTTTTTACATTATTTCATGTGTAGATTTTAATGAACAACAAACTGTGAATTTGACTTATCTAAGTGAATTTTAGTTGTATGTGTGAATTATTTTGTCATTGTGTTTCATATTTATCCTCACTCATATTACTCAGCGTATATCAGTTAATTAATATTCATTAATATGTCAATTTTAATGTTATTTTATTTACATTATGATACATATGTTTCCCTCTTATGTTTATAAATGAAATGAAAAAATTATATATCATTACACACATTAATTATAATGAACACCACACTTTGAATTTACCATGTCTATGTGAATTTCAATTATCTCTGTGAATTGTTTTGTCACTGTGTTTCAATGAAGTTTAGGTAATAAGTGTGAAATCATTATATTGATTTAAATTATTCAATCACTTTAAATTATAAATCAAATACTTTAATTGATATGAAAATACAATGTATTATTTTGTAATAAATAAATATTTGGTGGAAAACATAATGTGTGATCAATTGTTTTATATTCCCTGGTTTATTAAGTTTGTGGGGTGGTTGTTGCAAGAAATATTTTTTAGTCATGCAAAGAAGAAACAAATATTATATTTTTATATCCTTTTGTTGTATTTATTACCCATTATTTTTCCTATTGTGTATTTAAGTGTTGTCTCTTGTGTGTAGCCATTGTTATCTCCTCTTTTGTACGTTGATATACTTCATTTGATGTTTCAATAAAGCATGGTTAATAGGTATTAAATTAACATATGAAATAAAATATTGGAGAACATTATGTAGGGTGAATATTTAATTATTTTATTTATGATTTAATTTATTTCACGCTACATTAAATTTTTAAATTAAAATATTTAATTTATATATGGATGTTAAGTTCTATTAACAATATCTTTTATTCAAGTATAATAACATCATAAATATTAACAATTATTTATGAAATTAATTCATAGCAATCTATTTAAATAATCATTAACAATTCACCTAACACCTAGTTTGACTATATAAGTAGTGTTATGACTATAAATTATATTATGTGTAGGGCATACAAGTGTTCAAAACACTACGCCAACCATGTAAAAGGGGACATAAATTTATATAAGATATAAATAAATTTAAAAATTAAAGACCTAAATAGTTGACTAGATTAATTCTAGGATAATGAAAGTGCCTTGAGTGATTGATAATTGAATAATAACATATCTATGTACCTAATTTTCATCTTGCCTGAGTTTTTATAAACACTGATAGTGTAGAAAAAAGAAATTGAAGCAATGAAAAAAATAATACAAAAATAAAACAATGATCTAAGTAAATATAATAATGCCCTACAACAATCAAAAAACTAGAAATGAATGATTTTAAAGAAATATTCCTTTCAAAAAGCGATCAACCTATTCCAAAAGTGATTGTGTAGATCTTTGTGACCTAAAAATTTATAAACCCCTTCATCCACAAATGATATGCCCATATACCTCTATATAATAAGAAAATAGATTCATGTTATATTTATTTCCCCTTTTATTATGCTCAATTTCACACTTAGAAACACATAAAAATTATGTGTTTTATCTAAGGGGCCTACCTTAGTCAGCCAATGTCCTACCTTTATGTAGATATGAAAGTTTGGAAATCGGTACTCATGCATGTCATAAGAAAGTTTCATGTATGCATATCTCCCACATTTAAATCTATGAGAATCAAGTTCATTTATGAAACTATATACACTTTCTCTAATGTAATATTCTTTTATTGGTATAAGTATACAACAACAATCCTTCAGATAGTAGAGAGTGGAATAAGGGTAGAATGATCAATGTGCAGTGTGATGTGTAGTAATTTCATGATGTCCAAACATTTTTGATGTTATTATATTTTAAATGCATTAATGCACATGTATATATGGGCTTCTTTGAATTCATCCAACCATACCAAAGTGTGAAATCTGATAATTATGACATAAGGAAACATGGCAAGGTGGAACAAAAGACCCAAGACCAACTTGAAAAGAATGATATAGAGTGAAAATGGTAAGACCATTATCAAAATGTTTTGATTCCTACCAAGGTGAAATAAGGCTCAGGAAACACAAATAAACAAGTTTGAATGAGTATGGTGGGCATCTCAATGCAAACAAATGGCAGATCTAAAGTTGCTTATGAGAAAATGATGATAATGAAAACTAGGCAATGTCCAATGTGAAGGTAAATTGTGCCAATAAGATCCTAATGTGCACTAATGATCCAAGTGTATAAAAGCATGATAAACACACTACAACTACATTACTTGTATCAATATTAGTTATCTACATAATGTTTCACTTTAATGTTTATTACATATACATTAAAGTAAAAAAAATGGTGGATATTTTTTTCTGTTGTGGTCATATCGCTACCTATAATTAATGTTCAAATTTATTTTATGACATAAAAGTAATATGAAAATCAAAATTATGAGAGATATTTCCTTCTATTAGAGTCTAGCTCAAATAATTTGTAAAATAGAAAACATTGTCTCCTCATTATCTACATGAATTTATTGACTTCTACCAAAGATTTTTAAATGCTCCATTGTCAACATTTAAAATGTACCTACAATAAAATGTGAATGCATAACAAAATATTATGTCTTGATAAATTGATAAAAATATAATTAAATTAAATAATAAAAAAAATTAAAATTATAAAAAGAAGCAAATACACTTGGTGGTATGTGAACCATGATACCATCTATGAAAAACTCTTAAATTCTCATGGGCCTCAATTTGCCTAGATATATATTAAAAACTTTGTACCCTGGATGATATTGACCTTACCATCTAGAAAAATATACTTCCTAGCTAAAGAAATAAAAATATGTAACCTCTATAACTGATTGACATAACTTTTTAACCTCTTGACAACTTGTTATCACTTTAAATCTATAATTGAAGATAAAATAAGTCAATTATATGCCCCACTTTTTGAGTAAGGGATGTTCCTATATATTACTCATCTCAAAATAAGATAATTAAATACACTATGTGTAACATATATAAAATAAAAATTTATAATAATCATGAAAGCACATTTATAAGAATGTGTATATACATATATAAATATGTCATCATCAAAGATTATCAATAACCCAATGCTAATATTTTGAATTAGAAGTAATAAGTAATGAATGAAAAAGTAAGGGGAAAATGATATGCTTTGTTGTAACAATCAAGGAGGGAAATTTTATGTGCCCCAATGTAATACATAGAGGGACAAGTGACATTCCTCAATGTAGCAATATGTTGTTATATAGACAAAATATATAATTGAAACATAGAGTATGCCCCCATAGGTGTATGGTATAAACCATGACAATGTAGTCAAAAAGCATAGTGTACCACTAGTAATAACCTACATGGTATAAATCATGGCACTAAACATATAGAATCACATAGTATATTCAACCAATGTAAACATGCACAATCGTGAAACCACAATAAAAAACAGACACCATTGAAACAAAAAAACAATCAACCAATTCCACATAAGTGACACAAATTTGAAAACTATATAATCCTAAATACACAACAAAAAACAATACAATCCAAGAAACATGCACAAGCACAAGCACACACGTTTAATAAATCTAAGAAATCATAGGGAAAATAAGAGATCATGTAATGTAGAAATCATGTTAAGAAAAACTAAGTATATTTGTAAGCAATAATGCAAGATATAATCTAGAGCAATATATGTCTAGTCGAATATGAAGCTCAATAGAAAATATGAAAGATATAACCTGACAAACACTAAAAAATTTCCCTAGTATATGTATGCCCACAATATACAGATTCCCCCTATGTAGGCATTATAAATCCAAGAATAAATTATAAATATATAATAATATGTGACCTTTATATCTTACATCGAACTTGAACAATACCATGAGAAACACATGCATAAACAATGTATCTATAAAACATTTAGTAATAGGTAGGTAAGCATGATAGGTAACAATGTACCACTGTATAACCAAACAATATAAAGGTGAGTAAAATTCATTTTTTATTTCTATCATTTTTACAAGAATAAATCAAAGAAAAAATAATCCAAAATATGCCAAAGCAAGAAGAGGAGTATAAATCAAGAAATAAATAATAAAAGGGGTGAAAGATAGAATAATAAAAAAGAGGAGGATCCCTACTAACCTAAAACTTCCCTTAGAACTTAGTGTGAACTAGGGAAAAAGGAGTCAATATATATGTTGTCATCATTAGGAAGTTTGTGTAGGCTTTTGCAATGGAAAACAACAATCAAAGGGAAAAGGTTAAGGAAAATATGCAATCCATGTAAATATATAGGATAGAAGAATGACATATCAAATTAAAACATATGAAAGAATACAAAAAATTCAAAATTCAAACAAAATAGAAGAAGCAATAAACAACTCAAGAGAGGATAGTGATGAAAGGCTAAAAGGAATCATGATAAAATAGAAGAAAATAGAAAAAAATATATGTAAAATAGATATTTCATTGAAGCACATAATATTATAAATAAATTATAACCAATAATCTGATCTAAATGTTTATACCATGCATAATAAGTTTCCAATTTATGTTCATGATCAATATCCATAAATCTCAAGGACCATGAAGCTAAAGAGTTAGATATGTGACTAGTGTCATCAGACATATAATCACAAGTAATATAGTAACGAGAATCATCACCACTAATAATGTATTTTTTATCATTACAATCATCTATAAAAGTTTTTAATACTCTTGTAAATAATCACTTTGTTTGGATCATGTAAATGAAACCTTACTAAGTGATTTAACTTGAACAAATCCTAAAGGTTTCAATAATATTACTTTAGTGTGTGGATGAGTAGGCACTTAAACTTAATATGTTCTCACTTTAGGTTGTATGATTTTTTTTTTAGTTATCATTTTGGGTAATACATCATGTTTATGTTGTATGGGTGATTCATAAAGAGTGCCTCTTTTAATATTTTATTTTTTTATCATGTAAATTTTTAATAAATTGATGTAATGTAGAAGATATTTCTCTAATTTAATTAAGCCAGTGAAGTTCATGTAATATAGCATATGTCCCATTATCTATCAATACATGGAAATTCTTAGGACCTACAGTGTCACATAATGTTATACCCCTAAGAGGTGTCTGAATAAGACTATCATAACCTTAAGAACAATGGTTGTATCATATATATAATTATGAGTGTATCCTTTAATAGAAATAAATTTAATTGTGCTTATTGTTATACTCAAACCATTTTCAACCATAATGCCTTTAGTTAACTTTTAATGTGAATATATGAAAGCTCATATGAATAATGGTCCACTGTGAGAATGATAGTTTGAAATTCCATGGTTATATAAAGTAATATTAAAAACCTCTTTACAAGCATTTGTGATCACACATATGAAACCTTCCAAAATATGAGCATTTGAAACCAGTGGAGGTCATCTAAGATGTGAACATCATATTGAATGTTAGTATTTTAAGTAAGAGAATTCAAAAGTGGATCGGTAAATAATTTAAAATGTTGATTTAGTTGAGAAACCAATTCGATAAAATTACTACTATGTCCTTCCACTTGTATGACATTACTATCAATTAAATCTTGAATCTTATGTATCCATGAAAAACATCTATTGGTAGTATGAACTGAAGTAATATAGTAACTAGAATTATCACTAATCATAATGTAATTTTTATCGTTACAATTATCTATTAATTTTTTAATCCTCTTTTAAAGAATAAATTTGTTTAGATCATGTAATTAAAACCTTAATAAATTATTTAACTTGAAAAAATCCTAGAGGTTGCAATAAGATTACTTTAGTGCATGGATGAGTAGGTGCTTAAACATAATGTGTTTTCACTGGAAGTTTTATGATTTTTTGTCTAGATATCACTTTGGATAAGACATCATGTTGATGTTGTATGGATTACTTATAAGGAGTGCCTCAAATAGTATTTATTTGATATCATGTAATGGTTTACTTATAAGGAGTGCCTCAAATAATATTTATTTGATATCATGTACAAATTTTATTAATTGATGTAATGTGGAAGAGATTTCTCTCATTTAATTAATCTAGGGGAGTTCATGTAATATATCATTATATATCAATACATTAAACCATATATGGAAATTATTAGGGCCTATAGTGACAGGTAATGTGATACCCCCAAGAGGTGTTTGAGTAAGACTATCATAACCTTTAAGAACAATGATTATATAATATATATCCTTACGAGTGTATCCTATACTAATAATAAATTTCATTGTGCATATGTTTATACTCAAACCATTTTCAACCATAATTCATTTAGTTAAATTCAAATTTGAATATATAAAATCTCATATGAATAATGGTCCACTATTAGAATCAAGTATTGAAATTTCATAGTTATAGAAAGTAATAGAAAAAACCTCTTTACATGCATTTGTGACCACACCTATGAAACCATTTAAAATATGAGCATTTGAAACTAGTGGAGGTCATTTAAGATGTGACCATCATATTAAATTTTAGTATTTTAGTAGAAAAATTTAAAAGTGGATTGGTAAATAATTTGAAATGTTTATTTAATTGAACAACTGATTCATTAAAAGTATTATCATGTCCTTCCACTTGAATGACATTGTTATCAATTAAATATTGAATTTATGTCTCCATGAAAATCATCTATTGGTAGTATGACCTGAATCTATATGATAATCATAATGTGTATTCACATCATAATTCTTCGACAAAATATCATGCCCAAAACTAACACAATTGAAACACACACAAAAACATGTCAATATTTTTTATAAATGTGCAACATACACTTACACTACCAATAGTTAGCCAACTACAATATACAATATAAATTTTCACACAAAATAATCATTTCATTACTTTTAAATATGATACGCTCGATAGTAAGGGTATGCAATCAATAGATAAACATCATGTAAACACTAGAAAACCATACATGATAGTTCTAGATGTCGTACTGACCTTCAAACCACCTCTGGACCCCTTTGGGACCACTTCACAACCTTCTAACTACCAAACCTAGTCAAAATGACTAACCCTAAGCATTTTTATCTTTTCCCTCTCGATCACTGATGGTCAACCCCTAATCGTTGATGGTTAGCCTCGACTGCCAATGGTTAACTTTTAACCACCTCAAGGGTTAACTACCACTCAACTACAACTTGATTTTTTATTTTTATCTATTTGATCTATGTGCATGATTAATGTATGTCAAGGCTAAAATTAGATAGCTTATTGAACCTATTATTTAAAATCTTATTTCACCACTCCTTTTTTCTTATATAAAAAGAAGGGGAGTAGGTAATGATCAGAGTCTTGTGTATCAGAGCTCCTCATGTAGGTATTATTCTAGCTTTCAATGACCAAGATAGAAATTAAAAGTATTCCTACTCATCAATCAATAGCCAAGCCATCATCACTCTATCAAAATTTCTTCAGAATCTACAAGTTTTCAGCCACTCACCCCAACATTCTTCAAACCAACAATAAAGCTAAGTATCTATTTTCAGTAATTAGTCCCTTTATTTTTCTCTAGAACTTCTCTCCAGCCTTCCCAAACAAACTTCATTTACCCAAGCCAAATCTAACAGTAACTATTGATGGTCACCTAACCATCGATGGTTTAACCTTAACCACCAATGGTCACCTAACTGATGATGGTCTTACCCAACCGTTGATGGTCACTATGTGTCAATTCTAATAATAAGCTTATTTGACCTATCAGACCCTAACCAACCTTACTTTCTAAACTTATACATGATCACAGAATATCTCTCTATTTTTTGAACCATGTCTAATTCATTTAGCATCAATATCTAATAATTTATTTCTATAATTAGGAAAATTCATCTCTTTTAAGCACTTCTTGTATTTGATTTCAGTATCTTCTGTTATTCATGCAATTGATTTGTCTTTCATTTTCAGAACTTGATTGTTTAAAAGTATGGATTGACAACCTCTAAGGAATATTATGCTTCTTATATCTAACTTGTTAGGTAATCCACCCTACTACCCAACTAATCAACCTTTTCTTTAGTGATTTATTATCTACGGGTCATTCCTCCCAAGATAAAGAGGAGTATCTACAACCATCTAGATACGAAGCGAAAACCACATCTAGGTTATACTAACCTCACCCTTATTTCAAGTTTATAAATTTAATCTTAGAAATAAAGCAAAATTTATGTGAAACATTTTTCCACGCCTGATGGGACCCTTTAGTCTTTTCTTGGGTTCATAGTTGCATCTAGGTGTTTCTTCTTCTTGTATTCTACTCATACAAAGAAATCAAATTTTCATTTTGGGATTAAAATTGACTACATGCATTGTGTTGATGTTGTGGATTCCACCCTTGAGAGAAGGATGGGCTTCTCTCTTCCACACAGCATAATGGAAACTCCTCTCTTGCCTGTGGGTCTGGTAAAACTGAGGGGAGAGTCTCTATATAAGGGATAGCTCCCTTTGATGCATCTCTAATTTATTTCAGTACATTTGCTAATATGTATATAATGGGGGGGAGGGGGGGTTGAAAAGAGAGAAAGATACTGAAATAGAACCTAAACTAAGAGGGTGATGCACCAAAAAAGTTTGATTTACTTAGCTTGAGCATAAAATTTCTACCAAGAACAAGCTGATGTACACTTCATTTGATATGAGAAATTCTCCTGCATCAGTGAGCTAGGGGTCCTCTAGAGATACAGGGAGGAAGAACTACTAGAGGTGTTCTAAGACACACTATAGCAGCCTGTTCACATGTGCCTATACTCTATTGTAGACACTTCTGGCTAACCTGCAAAAGAAGAACTCACAATACACTAGACATGTTGGGATCATGCTATGAAAGCATAAGGGAAAATGACTTAACACAAGACAAAGCCACAGACATATGCAAAAGTGCAAGCTCAAATGGAGGCAAAAATGCTTCTTTTTGATTCAAGGTAAATTTTGGCAGGGCTTTGCCTTACAAGCTGAGATATCTCCTTCTCAAAATGAGAGATTATAATATATATAGAGAAAGAGATAGCAAAAGGTGCCCTTTTTGGAAAAGACTTTGGTGCCCTTTTACAAGTGGCCCATGTGTGTTGAGAGCATTGGGAAGAGGAAGTTGCTTGATAGATAATGTTGTGTCGGCTCCAATTTTGACTTTAGGCATTTAAAATATATTAAATGCCATATGTGAAATCATGGGCTGCACCATTTGTCTATAAACAAGATCGCTCCATCAAGACATTCATGCAATTTGTCTGCTTATCAACGCAAAGTGGAGAAAAATAGGTCACGTTGTTCACTATTTGCACTCCTTGATGACCACTTGGCAGAGACTATTTCAAATACAGGAATAACTTTCCTCCCCTTTGCCACCTAGGCTATTTTGTCCATATTCATAATTTTGTCTCTTCCTGGCTTTGTCTTTTCCTAGAATTTGAGCTCTCGAGGCTATCTTATCATCCTTTGTTGGCTCCTTGGGCTCTTTCATCAGTAGGTCACTGAGTTCATTCTTAACTTTTGTCTTTTCCCAGCTTTGTCTTTTCCTGGTTTTGTCTTTTCCTCTCTTGACTCCTTCCGGCAATCTGAGCCCTCAGGGCTATCTTCTATCAATCTTTGGCTCTTTGGGCTCCCTTCTCGGTGGTCTCTTCCTTTTGGCCTTAAGCACTTTGAATCCTTCAGGTTCGCACTCAAGCATTTAAAGGTCAATGGCTATTTTATTACCGTAAAGTTGATGTTCATGCACCCATCACCATTTGAAAGCTAACGGCTATCTTATTGCCTTGAATTTGACGTCTTTGGGGACGTCATTTGATGTCCAAATTTTGGCAGCTAGTTCATGATGTCCAATTTTGACTTCTACAGGCCCGTCACCCCTTTGAATTACTTCAGCTTTTTATTCCTTTGACCTTTCTCCTAACGTGTTCCCTCAGACTTTCTCTTGAAGGATATCTCTCTCTTCTTTTCTTCTGTCTGGGCCTTTGTCATTGAAACCTCTTGAAGGGAAGTTGCCCTTCGAGGCTCAGGGAAGGTCCTCCTTTCAGCAGTCGAGGGTCCCCTGTAAGGGAACCTACCCTTTGGGATCCTTTGGGCTACCTTGGTCTTGAAATCCTTTAGACAAAATGTCTGAAGGAATTCATTCAGACATTTTGTCTAAAGGAAATATTTCCTTTGTCTTTCCTGCTTGCTACTTTCTGTCAGGCTTTTCTGTCAGGTTAATTCCTTCAGACAAAATGTCTAAAGGAATTCCTTCAGACTTTTATCTGAAAGAATTTTCTTTATTCACTTTGCTGTGGGAACTTTTCTAAAAGAATTCCTTGCTCTTTACCTTGTGAATTTATTTGGACAAAATGTCTAAAGGAATTCCTTTGAACATTTTGCGCAAATAAATTCAACTTTGTCTTATCTTTTGCCTTAGCATTTCTGAAGGAAAACTCACCCTTTTGATTCCTTCGTAAGGGTTCCCTACCCTCCGCAAGGGTACTTTTGGGTCTAAAACTCCCCTCTACAAGGGTACTTGTCATTCAGGGTTTGGAAGACCCCCTTTGAATCTTATGACTTGAACCAACTGATTGAACCAACCATTTGAACCAAAGTTCAAGTTAAAAGTGTGAGAAATATCATACCGTTGAACCCTGACATCGAACCACTGAACTGGTTCCTCTTTTTGCTAAAATACTTGTGCAAACTAAAAATTGAACTAGCTCAAAATAGCAAGGGAAGAAGGAGACTAATTTTGCCCTGCAGGGCCAAAATGATCAACAAAATGGCGATTCCTAGGGGAAGCATGCCTACTATGCTTAGAAACCAATAGCCTCAAAGTCCATTGGGCACGAAGTTGAGATGCAACTTTGAAAGAGTCAACAACAACCTTGTGATATCCAAGAATCAATCATGAAGCTTTTTTACCCCAAACACAAATGAAAACACACACAAGGCTAAAAAATAGTACCTGTGCAAACATCACTTAGGGAAAATAGAGAAAGAAAATTGAAAACAAAATACTATGTATAGCTAACTAGGTATATTTTCCTCCCTCCTAGATCAAAGGGAAAACTTCTTAAGTCTCCTTCATGGCAAGAAAACTTATGATGCCAGACAAGTGGCTAGATAGAATGGAGATTTGATAACTTGCTCTTCTTTCTTGCCACCTTGATTGGCTCGTATTTGAGTGAATCATGGGAAAACATGCTTTCAAAATATATGTATTCTTCTTGTTCTTGGAAGCTCACCTCCTACTGGTTTTTCATGCTGGTGTGTTTCATCAAGAAATCAATGGCTGTTGGCTCATCACCATAAGCCCTTTGATATGCATAGTCCCTTTGACATGCATCATGGACTGACTTGTCCCCTTTTGCTTCATTGAAGATGCTATCAAACTCATCTTCTACTTGATCATGGATTTCTTGAATAAGGGTGACTATTGTGATGTCTAAAATGAGACCATAGACTAATTGCTCATCCCATAGAACATCGCCTTCTTGTGCAAGATTCTCTTCTTCAAAGCTTTCCTCAAGATAGACAAGCCTCTCCTTTTCTTGCTTAAAGACTAGAATCTCTAGTTGTTCACATACATGCTCCTGATCCTCCTCTAACTCAGGTTCCATGGCATGGTCATCCTCCTCATCAAAGCAACAAGGAAGTTCATCAAACAAGGGAGAAGAGATCTCACCATGCTTACTTTCCTCTTCATATTGCTGGAACATCTACATGTATGCATGACCTGCGTCCTCTCTATTGTTGATGATGTCTTCAAAGGGAGAATCTATGATGATTTCATCTTCATTGTCATTCATGATACCCTCTTGGATAGTTGAAAATTGGATCCTCTCTTCTTCACTTGCCTCCTAAAAAACAAGTTCCTCCTTGAGAAGGGATGAAGTAGAAGGCTGATGGTTAAACTCACATAAAAGAAGAAGTAGTCCTTGAGCTAGAATCGAATGATTCTCCTCTTTCCATTTGGCCAACACTTCATCTATATCTGATGTGGCTTGATAGCTCTCTTGAAGGAGTGTAGATGGGGTGTGTTCAAATGTAGGATCTTCTGCTTGATCTGAACCATCCATCACACTTTCACTGAGGAACCTCATTCTAGACTCCAATTCGATAATTTTCTTGGCTATATTCTCTTGGAAGAGCTTTTCTTGGAGGTCACAAGGATCACCGTGAGTAGGAGCAACCTCAACTTCTTCAAGGTTTTGAGAAAAACCTTTCTCCTCCTCCTTCCTGCCCCATGATTCCATTATTTGCTTCCAACTCATGACCTTGGGATTGGAACTTTTCCTTTGGGAAGAGGCAACAACTTTATCTTCCCCAAGGTCCCGAGTTGGTTCATGATTTTCCCTCTTCCAACTTGGAATCTAGACATCATGTTGAAAGACTTGAGGAGGTTGAGGAAGATTAGGAAGGGACTGTTGATGTACATGAAGAGTTTCCTAAAAAGAGGCATGCCGGTTCATGGTATTCCCTTCAAAGGAGGATTCACAATCTAAAGAATTGAGAAGGTTCATCTCCATGAGAGGTTGCTTTAATGCCCTTTGATGTTGGAAAGCTAGATGAAAGGGATTAAGAGCAGGATTTGTTACTGCATCAGATGAGCTAGAGTGAGCAAGTGCCATCTTGTAGAAAGGATTTGGTGCACAAGAGGGGGCTTTTTTTAGAATAGGAGGGGGCACACAAGGCTGAGTGTATTGAATGAATAGACTCTTCCCTTTTTCTACCTCCTCTTCCATGGATTGCAAGGCCTGAGCTTGCCTAAACAACCACTCCTCTTTATACATAAGCTCTTGCTGATATCTATATTGCTCATCCAATCTATCTATCTCCATCACTTGTTTCTCAAACTTCAGTGTTACTTCCCTTATTATTGAAGGGCAACTAGGAAAGTTGCTTGAGGTGATTCCATGAACAACCTGAGCTTGATCAAAACCATATGAAGGAATACAAGGCCCATGATTTTGAGCAATGGGATTATACATATGAAAATAAGATTTCTTGATGGCACCTGGACTGCTTAACCAGTTGATTCAACTCAGAGTCACCATTGGTGTTGATGAAAAAGCCTCTAAAGGCTGGTTGGTTGAAGAACACACCAAAATTCTTCAACTCTTTAAATAAAATGTCCCATCGGGCGTGCCAAAAACTGTTGATGCTATGGATTGCACCCTTGAGAGAAGGTTGGGCTTCTCTCTTCCATGTGGCACAATGGAAACTCCTCTCTTGCCTGTGGGTCTAGAAAAACTAAGGGGAGAGTCTCTAGATAAGGGCTAGCTCCCTTTGATGCATCTCTAATTTATTCTAGTACATTTGCTAATATATATATATATATATATAATGGGGGAGTTGAAAAGAGAGAAAGATACTGAAATAGAACCTAAACTAAGAGGGTGATGCACCAAAAAAGTTTGATCTACTTAGCTTGAGCATACACTTTCCACCAAGAACAAGCTGATGTACACTTCATTTGATATGAGAAATTCTCCTGCATCAATGAGCTAGGGGTCCTCTAGAGATACAGGGAGAAAGAACTACCAGAGGTGTTATAAGACACACTATGGTAGCCTATTCACATGCACCTATACTTTGTTGTAGACACTTCTAGCTAACCTGCAAAAGAAGAACTCATAATACACTAGACATGCTAGGATCATTCTATGAAAGCATAAGGGAAAATGACTTAACACAAGAAAAAGCCATAGACATATGCAAAAGTGCAAGATCAAATGGAGGCAAAAATGCTTCTTTTTGATTCAAGGTAATTTTGGCAGGGCTTTGCCTTACAAGCTGAGAGATCTCCTTCTCAAAATGAGAGATTACAATATATATAGAGAAAGAGAAAGCAAAAGGTGCCCATTTTTGGAAAATACTTTGGCACCCTTTTACAAGTGGCCCATGTGCATTGAGAGCATTGGGAAGAAGAAGCCACTTGATAGATAATGTTGTGTTAGCGTCAGTTTTGACTTTAGGTGTTTAAAATATATTAAATGCCATATGTGAAATCATGGGTCACACCTTTTATTTATAAACAAGACTGCTCTTTCAAGACATTCATGCGGTTTGTCTGCTTATCAATGTAAAGAGGAGAAAACTAGGTCACACAGTTCACTATTTGTGCTCCTTGATGACCACTTAGCAGAGACTATTTCAACTGTAGGAATAACTCACCTTCCCTTTGCCACCTAGGCTGTTTTGTCCATATTCATAATTTTGTCTCTTCTTGGCTTTGTCTTTTCGTAGAATTTAAGCTCTTAGGGTTATCTTATCATCCTTTGCTAGCTCCTTGGGCTCTTTCATCAGCAGGTCACTGAATTCATTCTTAACTTTTGTCTTTTCCCAGCTTTGTCTTTTCTTGGTTTTGTCTTTTCCTCTCTTGACTCCTTCCAGCAATCTAAAACCTCAGGGCTATCTTTTATCAATCTTTAGCTCTTTGGGCTCCCTTCTCGGTGGTCTCTTCCTTTTGGCCTTAAGCCCTTTAAATTCCTTCAAGTTTGTGCTCAAGCATTTAAAGGTCAACGGCTATTTTATTATCGTAAAGTTGACATTCATGCACCCATCACCATTTGAAATCCAAAAACTATCTTATTGCCATAAATTTGATGTCTTTAGGGATGTCATTTGACGTTTAGATTCTAACGGCTAGTTCATGATGTCCAATTTTGACATCTGTGGGCCCATCACCCCTTTGAATTCCTTCAACTTTTTGTTCCTTCAGCCTTTCTCCTGAAGTGTTCCCTCAGACTTTCTACCAAAGGATATCTCTCTCTTCTTTTCTTCTATCTGGGCCTTTATCATTGAAACCTCCCAAAGGGAAGGTGTCCCTTCAAGGCTCGGGGAAGGTCCTCCTTTCGGCATCCAAGAGTCCCCCGCAAGGGCACCTACCCTTCGGGGTCCTTCAAGCTGCCTTGGTCTTGAAATCCTTCAGACAAAATGTTTGAAGGAATTCCTTCAGACATTTTTTCTGAATGAAATCTTTCCTTTATCTTTCCCACTTGTTGCTTTCTATTAGCCTTTTCCATCAGGTGAATTCCTTCGAACAAAATGTCCAAATTAATTCCTTCAAACTTTTGTCTAAAAGAATTCACTTTGTTCACTTTGCCACGAGAACTTTTTTGAAAGAATTCCTTGCTCTTTACCTTGTGAATTTCTTTGGACAAAATGTCCGAAGGAATTCCTTCAGACATTTTGCCCAAAGAAATACAACCTTGTATTATCTTTTGCCTTAGCATTTCTAAAGGAAAACTCACCCTTTTGATTCCTCCACAAGGGTTCCCTACCCTCTGTAAGGGTAATTTTGGGTCCAGAACTGCCCTCCACAAGGGCACTTGTCCTTCAGGATTTGAAAGACCCCCTTTGAACCTTCCGACTTGAACCAACTGATTGAACCAACCATTTGAACCAAAGTTCAAGTTCAAAGTGTGAGAAAGATCATGCCATTGAACCTCGACATCGAACCACTGAACTAGTTCCTCCTTTTGCTAAAAGACTTGTGCAAACCAGAAATTGAATTGGCTCAGAACAGCAGGGGAAGAAGGAGACCGATTTTGCCCTACAAGGCCAAAATGGTCAACACATTGATTGATTATTATAGTTCACATAGCTTAATTAATCAAGTTAATTAATCATAGATTCACTCTTATCATGCCTATAAGATGAAACCACTTACACCTAATCAAGCATAAAAACATTAACATAAGGCTCAACTAGGATTTCATCACCTATCAGTCACCTTTCCCAGCTATCCTACTTGGATTTCACCACCAAGGGGAGAACCAACTCAGTAAGTTGATTGAGTATAATCTTTAGCAACTTGATATATATTGGCTAAGCACTTGACACCCTTATCACTGCAGTGTGTGAAGTGATGGGATAGGCCCCAATATCAAGCCATACACCAAGTTCAAGTACAAATCTTGAGATTCTTTAACTACTTGAAACCATCCTTAGATATCTTCTTCTAGTACCTACTCTACAATCCCAAGTTGGTCTTCATAACATCTTCAAAATTAAGGCATAAGCCACAAGAGAGATTGAAAGGAACCTTAGGATTTAACATGCTTTAGTTTGTGTTTCATTTCCTTGAATTTTTCGTCTTCTCTTTGTTTGAGTTATGAGATTGATTGTATCTTCATTTTCCCCTTATTTTCATGGTTTTAACTAGGAAACAACTAAGAAACCAAGCAAATCAAGATCCACCTCCTAATCATCTATCTTCCTCTTCCCCCTCATCCATGGAATATGTCTCAGATGTAGAGAGTTCTCTCCATCCTTATAAAAGTCCTAATATCCCTCAGATGGTTGCCCAAGGTGATATGGATTTTTACACCTTTCTAGATAACAACCCCATAGCCCTCCAACATTACCTTAACACCATATCCCACCATACCCCTACTTTAGTTCTACCTATTGACATGCCCTATGGCATGCCATCCCACCTTATGGGCAGCACTTTTGTTTCCACTATTTCCACCCAACCTTTAGTTACCCATGCATCATCTTCTACTGATAATCCCACCAACACCACCATCCAAAACCAACCCACCTAACCACCCAACACCCAAACACCTTCTACCCCAACCAACAACCCTTCTAGTATAGGGGCAACCTAACCTTTAGGAACTGGTACTATGCTTATCATGGGAATACCCTCTGTTACTTTCACCACCCTTCCTCTTGTTTCCAACCTACCTACCTCCACTCCATTCCATATATTGGTGGTCCCCATACCTTATAGCCTTCCACCCATTAGTACCAAAGTTACCACCTATCCTCTACCTACCAACCCAATCATGCCTCTTACCTAACCTACATTAATCCCTCAATAGGTGTCTATTGTATCAAACCTAAGCTACATCCCTAACCCACAAGGCTATGTACCTCTACCTTCCACCCAACCATCTATCTCCACTATTCATATGTGGCATCATCCTAACCACCCATATCCACATACCAATATATGATAACCTCCTAACCTTCCACTAGCTATCCTTATACCGCACCTACCCAAACCCAACATAATTGGTCCTATAATTATGGGGGTGCACAACCACAAATGGATCTTGTCAAAATGTTAATGGACAAAATGACTTATTTGGAGTCATCTATTTTTGGTGCTCATAACCTCTTATCATATGACCAAATCTTCTATGAACCAATTCATCCATCCATCCCCATTCAAACTTATCCTCCCCAATGCAAAATTCCAAAATTTTCAAAAGTTTAGAGCAAGGAAGACCCTCAACAACATCTAAGATCATTTCGGCATTCTTTCTATTTGATTGCCTATGATGATGCTCTCCTTCTCCATACCTTTCCCATGTCTCTATCAGGTTTGACACTAGATTGGTATAGTGCTATTACAAATCACTCCATCTTTTCTTTTGTCCAACTGGATCAAACTTTCTTAGACCACTTTTTCATAAACATATCTAAGAATGTTTCCATTACTGATATTTACTCCATCTAGTAATTTAATGATGAATCTATAGCTAACTTTATAGCCCATTAGAGAAGATTGATAAATAAACTCTCTTTTTCTTTGCCCCAACCTGAGCTAATTAAACTCTTTGCTTGGGCTTGTGCCAAACAAATTTTTTCCACTTTGTGGGTTCAAACTTTCAATACCTTTGATGAGGCTTTCACCATGGCATGGAAATTATAACATAGATCCATTGATGAGGGGAAGTTAAAATTGAGAAACAAGAATTCCACCTTCAAATCAAATGAGGCCCCCTCTTCCAAACCTAACAATCAAACCAACACTAACACCAAAAATAAGGTAACTACAAATGTGGTTATCCTTAAAATTGATCCTCCACCCATTGTTAACCATCCCAACTCTTTTAGTTACTCCAATTATAATGCTAGAAGCCCAAACCACAATAACCAAAAGCTATATACTCTGCTAAGGGAGTCATATGCTTAAGTTTTGGAAAAGTTTTTGAAATCAAATATCATACAACTTCCACGATAAAACCTCCTTAGTAATTAAATTCTTCTCATCCTATACCTGGCTGGTATAAGGAGAATGAATTGTGTGCCTTCTACTATGTCATTGGACATGATGTTATTAGGTGCAATACCTTTAAGAATGTCATCCAAAATCTCATCGACAAAAGGGAACTTGTGTTGGATAACCCTAATTCACCCCTAAATCAATCACTTGACATCTTTAGACATCCATTCCCCAATCATGCCCCCTTCATGAATAATGAAAAAAATAAAGAGGAATCCTCTCACAACCATGAGGTTCATACTGTTAACATGGTTCTTAGTAAACTCATTATTGAGGGAACCATTGATGAAAGCACCTTTCCTTCCCCTCCACTTATTGAGGTAGTGGAGTCACTCTCCATTCCTTCAAAAAATGAGACCAAGGAAATAATTATTCCCCTTTCTCTACTCATCAAGGTAGTGGATCTACCCACCTCTCTTTCAAAATAGATACCAAATGAGGCAGCCATTCCTACCATATCCTTCTCTTCCATCATACAACAATCCACTCTTCCTTTGGAAAGTATCCCTAAAGAAGAGATCATTTTACCTACCTCTCATATAAGAGACTCACCTTCCCAAACCTTGGAGCCTTTGATTGAGGAAAAATATGAGGTAACCACTCCTCTCTCTCCACCCATGGGTTTGTCCTTTGAGATCAATATTGAAGGGATCAAACCCATCTATAATCCATTCTCTAAACTGGTTCAAAACATGGAGTAATTATCCCAACCTAACACATATCTGCCACAATTTGAAACCATGTCGGGCTTCCTTATCCAACAAAGCAAGATCCTAAAACCACATCAATGTCATCCCAACCTTTTGTTTCCACTATTTAAACCACCATCACCCTAATCAAACCTTTATAACCTCTACCCCTCAAGCTATAATTAAACTGACCAAACCAACTCCACCCAAAACATCCCAAGTAGCTTCCCCCATCACAACTAAACCCATGAAAAATGTGTGCATGCTTCCTACTTATAACCTTACTCACCTTCCACTAAAAGTGGATTTAGCACAACTTAACCCACCAAATGTTGAGCTAACTAAGAAGGAATAGCCACCTAAGATATTGAAACCCAGATCCTTGCCATGTATTCCTGTCTTACCTTCCATTTTGGGACCATATCCTTCTTCCATCCTAGGACCTCATCCTTTGGTTAAGAAAACATGTCTCTCAAAATGGAAGGTAAGATATGAAGGACCACATCCTTATTCCATTCTAGGATCTCATCCTTTGATTAAGAAAACATGTCTCCCAAAGACAACCCAAACCCAACCTCCTCTTCTAGATACACCCTACCTATCCTCTTCGTGACCTCAACCTCCAAATCCTCCACTACCAAGCCTACTAATTTTAAAATTTCTCCCTCTAAACCATCAACCACAAAGAATACTCCACCTCCCAAAACTCTCACTTTTAAGCCTACTCCTAAGAAAGCTTCCATCCCAAAAATAAAAAATAGAACTCTAACATCCTTGCGACCTTTTCCCAAGTCTTACTCAACCATCCTATAAAGGTTATTAAAACATATTGCTTAATCTTGACACCAATCAAAGCATTTGACCCTCATAGTCCTAAACCATCCTATTATAATGATAAACTAGTATGTTCATACCATAGAACACCTGGGCATGATATGGAGAACTGTAAAGCTCTACAAGTATTAATCCATCAACTGTATCATGAGGATGACTTATTTTCATATGAGTTTCCTATGAGCCCACTAATGATCCAAAAACCAAGAACCATCAACCAACACTTACCTACTCCCACACTCTCATCCAAGAGTGAGGAGGAACCGAAGCATCCCTCTAACCTAACTCCTCCCCAAATCCATACCATCCATGTGGTCACATGATCACAAGCACAAAAAAAGATAAGGGAAAATCAAATATGTCCATTCCATAGACATATACCTCTTACACCATGCAATCACCCAACCAACACCAAGCACCTTTACCATCCAACCCTTCTAAATCAATCTAATGAGTAGTTCTGAAATAGCTTCACTAAACATCGATGAAGATGAGTTTGTATGAACTAATCAATACCTCACCCCATCAATGCCAAGAGATGATAGAGGAATTATAATCCATAGAGGTTTAACCAGAAGACTCATAACCTCTAGTAGCCTTTGTCAGAGCTTTGTATCTTTTTGACCTTGTTACCTTCAAGGATTTAGAAATACCCTCCATCTATCTATATGATCTAGATCCTCCCCTCTTCATTACCATGTACATCAACCAAACTTGCATCAAGAGAGTTATGATTGATGGGGGAGCTAGCATCAACATTATCTCCTTCCATGCATAAAACCAACTAAAATTACTTGAGAACATTATGTCAAAAACTTTAGGAACTATTATCCTTCACATTCATCTAGGACCCCTCATGCTTCTTGAGCTCTTCTACATAGTAGAAGGTGAGTTATAATACAACATTTTGTTGGGATGCCCTTGGATTCATTCCATGGGTTATGTGTTATCCACCTTGCACCAATGCATCAAATTTAAACATAAAGGTCAAGTTACCATATAAGCTAACCCAAGTCCTTTTACATCATACAACATGATGTACCAACCCAATGATGTTCTCCTTCCTCCATCCAACAAGCCTTCATAAATAAAAGACAAATCCCCATCTTTTTATACCAACTAAGCATCTACCAGCTCATCTGTCTCTTCTACCCAAATCCCCATAATGGACACTTTGTAATCAACCTTCCAACATCTTTAATTGGGGGAGTATCACCTTTTGACACTAGATACTTTTCCTACTCCCCAGGAGTATGGGAATCTTGACCAATAACCTAGTTATGACCCCAATATTGGAGTCATCATTCCTTTCAGGCCCTCAACCTGTCACATAAATTTCATCTATGGAGGACTTAATAAAACCCTTCACACTTCCACCACCTCTTTTTCATCTTGACCTTTCACATCTAGTTTGTCTTATCTAGATGAACAAAACTTTGCCAAGACATATCTCTATAGGTGTGCTTGGAAGGGATTTGGTCTAGGTTGGTATGAACATAGGCCACATGAGTTTCTTCTAATTAAGACCCAAAAACCTCATGAAAATCATGGCTTCAATTTCACACCACCTAAAAATCAAACCAACCCACCTCATATTATTGTCATTGATGAGGAAATCCCATCCTCATTGTCCACTCCACCATCAACATCTAAGGATATTGACATCATCCCCCCTAACTTTTTTTTATCAACATGATCAACTTTGGACCCCTGACTTATCAAAAAGATGGGGCAATCATGACTATTCCTCTGACTCATTTTGAGATGGTAGAAGATCAATCTCCTAGCATTAATACCATTCAATGTCAAGATGATGATTCAATTCTTACCTACCTAGGTTTAGAAGATTCATCTATTCATAAATCTCTCCCTCCTAAAACTTTAACTATCTTGAATGAATCCACTATGGATATCAACTTGGGTACTCTGGATAACCCATGCATTGTCAAAATATGATCTTCTAAGATATGATAGGATATGCTAGGATATGTCAGGGATCGACCCTTCCATCGCTACCCATAATATAATCACCAACCATGATGTTGAGCTAGTTAGGCAAAAAAATTGATGAATGCACCCTCACATAGCCCTTCTCATCAAAGAAGAGCTTCAATGTCTCCTATTCATCAATTTCATCCAACCCATTGATTATCCCCAATGGATTTCAAATGTCATACCTATCACCAAAGCCATAGGGGGAATTTGAATTTGTGTATACTTTCATGACCTTAACCTTGCTTACCTAAAGGATGACTTTCCTTTGCCAAGCATTGACCAGTTTGTTGATCTTATAGCTAGTCATGAGATGGTATCTCTTATGGATGGGTTCTTAGGTTACATTCAGATCTTAATTTCCCCTAAAGATCATTATAAAACTACCTTTATCACCCCATAGGGAACCTTTTATTATAGGGTCATGCCTTTTGGTCTAAAGAACACTGGTACAACCTACCAATGCACTATGACCTACATCTTTCATGACCTTATTCACAAAAATATAGAATACTATGTTGATAACCTTATTGGGAAATACAAATATTATAAAGATCATTTGGTCATTCTTAATATTATATTTGAATGACTTATCCACTACCATGTCCACCTTAACCCCAAGAAGTGTATTTTTAGGGTCTTATCAAGAAATATCCTTGTCTTTATCATCTCCCTTTAAGGAATTAAAGTCAATCCCATTAAAATAAAATAAATCCTAGACATACCTCCTCCTACCCACCTCAAACAACTCCATAGCTTGCAAGGGAAGATCCAATCCATTTGTCACTTTATCTCTCATCTCTCTGATCGATACCAACCTTTTCACCACCTTCTAAACAAGGAAGTATATTTTAAGTGGAATATAAACTATCAAAAGGCCTTTGATTCACTTAAAGAGTATCTTCTATCTCCACTTATCCTCATTCCTCCCAAGGAAGATCAACCTTTTTACTTTTATATTTTTACCACTAACCACTCCTTAGGGGCAATTCTAGCTCATCAAGATGAGAAACATAAAGATTAAGTCATCTAATACATAATTCATGTGATTATAGATTATGAGACTTAGTACACCCATACTGAAAAGCTTTGCCTCACCCTAGTCTTTATGGTCACCAAATTTCTGCATTACCTTCTCAACCATAAAACCTTTATCATCACCAACACTAACCCTCTCAAGTATAGACACTCTAAGCCATACCAAAATCAATATATGGCCAAGTGGCTCATGCTTTTATCTAAGTTTGACCTTGAGTTCCTCTAAAAAAATTCAATTAAAGGGTAAGTCATTGTCGACCAATTGGCTAAATCATCATTAACAGACAACCAGCCTCCTCTTGAGTTTTTAGATGAGTCCATCATGACCCTCTCTTAAGCAGAATTCACCTATCAAGTGACCATGTTCTTTAATGGATCAAAGTGTTAACATGGTGGGGGAGCTAGCATCATCCTTATCCCCCTTGACGGTGAACATCTTCTTTCATACTTCAATCTAGATTTCAAATGTACCAATAATATAGTTGAGTACAAAGCCCTAGTGATAGGTCTCCAAACTACATTAGCCTTGGGAGTCAAAATAATTAGCATTTTTGGTGGCTCTCAACTTATGGTCAATAAAATTAATGACTCTTATCAATGTAAGAATGATGTTTACAATATTAAAAAAAACTAACTGATGTACTCTTAACATTATTTGAATATTAATGTATCCAAACCACTCCATGATCTATGAATAAGTTTGTCGATACAATGGCTTCTCTAATTTCCCAGATCTCATTTTCACCTTTTGACTCTAAGCTATATGTCATTATTTATCAACTTACCAAGAATTCTTATATTAAATCAGACTCTCCTACCATCTTGAATGTAGAGGAGTCCCAACTTGACCTTTGGTATGAACAGAACTTTAACTATCTCAACCTTGCCATCATCCCTTTCAACCTTTCTAGGAATTCTCAAAGATCATTTATTCAAATCACCTCATGTTATACCATACTGGGGGGAATTTTTTATAAACATAGATTTTATGGTCTCCTCTTTCGTTGCCTATGAAGTCATGAAACCTCTCATGCTATCATAGATATGCATGATGGGATTTACGGAGGACAATTTAGTGGTCTATCCATCACTAAATGCATCCTTTGCCTCAGATATTATTGGGACACACTCAACCAAGATTGTTATGATTACATGAAGAAGTGTTTTAAATGTCAAAAACATGCCAACTTACATCACACACCTAGCCATAGTATCCAAGGATCTTTGGCTCTTTTCATAATGGGATTTGGATCTTATTGGTGAAATTAACCCCCATTCTTCATAGCAACATCATTATATCATCACTGCAATAAAATATTTCACCAAATGGGTAGAGGCTATTCCTCTCATCTCAAATAAATCTAAAAAGATTATTGATTTTATCGACCATCACATTATATATCATTTCAGTGTTCCTCATAAAATTATCACTGACAATGGTAAATATTTTAAAAACAAACAAGTCCAAGGTCTTTGTGATATGTTTAGTATCAAGTTAAGTTTCTCATCGCCTTATCATCCATAAGCAAATGGACAAGATGAATCTTATAACAAAGCTCTTAACAACATGCTAAATAAAATGGTTTTTGCATCTAGTTTGGATTAGCATTTACATATCCCCTTCACCTTATGGGCATATCGTACTGTCATTTGAACCCCTACGGGTGCTACCCCTTTATCTCTTGTGTTTAGAGCCAAAGTTATCTTGCCTCTCAAATTTTGAATCCCTCTCTTCACATATCCCTATAAGATATCATTTCTTAGAGTGATTATTGTCAAAAACATTTAGCCCAACCTGAGCTACTTGTGAACGTCATTTAGCCATGATTACCCATATTTATGTCTATCAAGAGATAATCAAGCATGATTATAAAAAACACATCAAAGCATGAGAATTTAATATTGGAGACCTCATCCTAAAGGAAAACCAACATGTCACTAATATGGAGAAAAGCAAGTGGAGCAAGTTTGCTTTTAATTGGCTTGGACCTTATATCATAATGCACAAGTATGGCTTGGGAGCTTACCAATTGTCCTCTCTTGAAGGTAACCTAGAACCTAAGCCCTCAATACTTCGTATTTGCATCCTTTCTTTTGTTAAATAGGATTGAACTCACCTTTTTGTCTAACTTAAGCTCATCCCTTATTTTTACTCACATGCATCCCCTTATTTTATGGAAAACTAATTAAATCTAAATCATGTGATTATCCATTACAGCCTTCATCTAATTATAAACATGGTTACCATGGTTGTACCCATGGCATGGTTATCATGGTACTTTCCATCTCTTTATTGGATGGATTCCCATGGTCATTGTTGCTTAAACCTGCTTTATCCATCATCAACCTTCTTATGATCTAGTTGTGCCTTCATAAAGGTGAACCTTTCAAGCCTATATAAGTAAATCCATGTCAATATAAAAAACAAAATCAAACAAAAAAATCACAACACAAGTAGAAAATCATATACTCTATGGGTCATTCCAAGCATTCATAGATTGTTCCCTTGAAGAACAGCTTCCAAAACCAATCAAAATTACTCAATGTAAGGTAGACTGCTCCCTTGAAGGACATATATCAAAATCCTTAAACAAATCTCACAAACCTGGACCACTCCCTTGAAGGATGGCCAAGTAAAGCATTTTTCAAAATCATAACAATTCCTAGGAAGCTTCTCATATCGATCAACTTCCCAATCAATTTACCCATTATCAAAATTAGGAAAAGGCAAAAATAATTTTGGAAGCCACAATTGAATTTCATAAGTAGACTTCTCGCATTGATCAATCTACACCTTATATGACATGGAATTGTTTATAATAGCTCTTTGGTCACCATAATAGAGGCATGTTAGTCTCATAAGAAGGTTCCATCACCATCCACCTCCCCTTTATACCCTATATAAGCAAGAGATTTTTGAGCTTACTTGAAACTGGCTAATCAAGAAAATTTTTAACCAACTAATGAATGTTAATGCAAAGTATTTGAAGGGCTTATGTTCATAAGCTGATCTACCTTAAGTTTGTCTCGTGCCTTCTTATTATTTCTCTCATACCCACTTTTTGATACATTCATTATTACATTTGTATTTTGATTGAATTATCTTTTCTCACATTTAGTTTTGTTCTCCAACTTACTCTGTGTTTTAAGATTACTTCACCTTCCTCTAAACAAATGCCATTCCTTCTAAACACTTAACTCCCAACCATGTATTTAGTGATGGCCTTCTTACCTTACTTGTTTAAGTGTTTTTTTTCATCAGAACATTTTAATGAATTAACATTCTCACATATCAAGCATCATCTAGTGATAAATCACATCAACTAACTATCTATCATATCTACCATAATTTAATCATACATCAAAAATTAATCAGTCATTCACATATGTTATCCACCACATGTTTAATCTAGATAAAGAGTCATAGGCTCATTAATTAAAAACATGAACATTATCATATCAACATCATAACATCATAACCATAATTACAACATGAACATAATCATCCATAGCCATGACAATAATCATAATGTTATAACCACAACATGAACATAATCATCCATAACCATGACAATAATCAAAAACCTCATAGCCATGTCCAACAAAACATAACATGTTAATCATCATCATGTAAACAACATCCATTAAATATCAACACCTTCATAAGCATACATCATAAACATAGTCACCAATAAACCATGACCACATCATAATCATCATCACATGAACACCATCCATCAAATATCAACATCATCATCATATCATAAAACAACATCATTATGAGCATAAATTAAATAGCCACATCATCACATGCTTAGCTAGGTGAGTACACATAAACCATAACATCATAACCATCATAACATCACATCATCACATAAACAACATCACCACCAACACAATCCATAAAACATAATCACATCTACATATCACGAGCTCATAATCAAAATATGATCATATATACAATAATGTACATATCTCTCAATGGATATATACATATCACTACAATAGCTTGAAAATCAGTATCAAAATCATATAATACATCAAAATGCAAGGTCTCATGAGAGTTTAAGACCTTGAAGCACCACTACCTCATAGAGCCTGTCTACCTCCTAAGCCTGCCTATCCACTTGCAGATGTAACCCCTTAACCTAGTGTTGCACTCTTGGCCCCTCTAATGATCCTTGATCTATACTTGCCCCATCTAGGCTCATATGGAAGATGTGTGAATACCAAGGCCTCATATTAGTAAATCTCCTCCATTGTCACTACATATCTTTCCATGGAGATAGTCATTGGTGGTCCTGTAGGTGCTAGTACTTGCCCTCCTACATAGCTTAGAGAATCTTTCTCCTAAGTAACCATGGCTAGTTGAGCCCTAGCCTAATCCTTCTTGTCAGGGACCTAGAACAATAAACATGCTCCGATGCCTACTTAGTCAGGATCTTGCTCTACCAATAGAGCACATATGATTACTTCTTGTATTAGCAACTAAACATGGAATTATACCAGAATCAATAAGTAACTAGAAATATGAAACAAAACAGGAATTGAGAGACAATACACAATTGTATTAATAATCACTCAGAAGAATATACAATAAGGAAGATGCCACTTCTTCCTCCACCTCAAAGGTTCGCCACACCTCAAGACCTTCTTCCCTCTCTCTCTTGGTCACAACAATCAACTCCAATACAAAATTGATATTCACCTATCCAACCAGTCAGTAACACGTTGCCATTACACCAAGTACACAACCGTACTCCAAGTAGATCTCCTGCTCTCTACTGCTACCTGCAAAACACTAGACCTTACTCACCATGTAGATATCTCTACACCCCTGAAGAACCCTTGTCCTTGCCTCACCAAGTCCTTATGATTCTTCAACCAGTACCCCAGTGGATCAGCTCCTAGACCTTGCAGACCCTGCAACTCTCCCTGATCATACACACTCATCACCCCTTTGGAACTAGGAGGAGCTACACTAGCTCTCTCTAAAATCTCTATGGCTTTCTAGCACACCTTTAAAATACAACCATGAGTCTATTATATAGATCTCATCCAAACAATAATTAGACATCTAATACAATAATTAGATCCACAGCTCTTAGTCTAAAATTAGCTCTAAACATGCAAACATTTGGTTCGTCAACCAACTACCCGTAATATACTCGTAGCTCGAACCACAGGTGACCGACGTCGGTCCCTGTCTGCCTGGGGATCGCCGACGCTGGCCGACTTCTGACCAACGTTAGTTTCTTCCTATCTCCTACCTGTCGATGTCGGTTGGCCTGACCGATGCCAGTGTTTGTGACACTCCGCAACCCTTCTAGAACCTCCTCCATGTCTGCATTAGTGAAGCTTTTAGCTCCACAACCTAACAATCTCCCACTTGGAGATAAACAGCTACACCTGTACCTGTATCTGTAGCTCGTCTAATCTATTTCCTAGCTTGTATCCCTCTTCAAGCTCAATCCTGAAGACCAACCACCACAAAACCTGTGATGTTATCCCTATCATTCAAGTAACTTGCCATATCCGAACCTACATATCCATGTAGTGAAGACCTTGACCCTGCATAACAAGAATCCCTGCTGCTGATCCCACTAAACTACCCTCCAGTACTCCTTCCCTGAATTGGCTCCATACTTTTTGACAACCCCCACTGCTTGGGAAAATACAAGTCTACACTAGACCTCATGTGATTTCAAACCCTGTTTCAAGCTAAGCTTGAACTGTCCAGCCCTTGGTGTGCTTTCTGATTCTGCATCCTGCATCATGAACCCCGCCAACACCATCTTCACATCAGCTCCCACTAGAGATAAAATCTCCATGTCTCTTATGCCAAAGAATTTTTCTGCTCCAAATTCTTCATGACACACCTCTAAACTAACCTTACCTTTAGCTCAACAAAACCCTGTATCTCTGAACTTGTAACTAGTATACCATTCACATACAGTAACAGAATAATGTTGCAATCATTATCCACCTGGTAAGACAAACACAATAGTTACATTGACATTGACTGAAGCCATGCTTAGTCATCCACCTGTCAAACCTGTACCACTGTCCTGCAGCTACCTCAAGACCTATACCTTGGCCTTCTGTCTCACGTATCCATCCACTCTCTTCTTTAACTTGGGAATCCATTCCGTCTCTCAGTGCTTACTTCCAGCTGACAACTCTACCAACAAACACCTATTTGGTTTTTCTCCAAGGACTCACACTCCTCATCCATGCCAAGCTCCCACTATATCTGGATTCTACTTGCATTGCCTCTTTGCATCTTCCTGGTTCTTGACCATCAATAAGCAATATAAAGAAGGTGAACAATGAATATGAGGTTCACTTACCCTTTTTGACCTCGACATGAGCATTTGAGACTTGTTGACAGCTTGTTGTCTTCCTAATATCCATTCCAGTGACCAATCTTGGCCATCTCCCAGTCTGCTCCCGACCGATGTCGATTCCCTGCACTGACCCTGACTGCCGATGTCATTTCCCTAGCCAACGCCGATATCCTTTTTGCCGACATCGGTCTTCCTGTTGCCGATGTCGATTATTGTATGACCAATGCTGGTACTTGTGTTCATCTATGAGTGATAACTTTTTACCCGCGAGCTCTCCATGGATCAAAATCCTAATCAAATCAACCCTGCTCTACTCAGAATAAATCAGTATCCTCACCTGATCTCTGTCCGTCATCTCCTCCATGAACACCAAGGCTTTCTAGTTCTGTAGCTTGTCAAAGACATCTGACTTCCACTTCAAAACCTGCATTCTCCTTCTACATATGTGACTAAGCCTATGAAGCCACATCTCTACAACAGAAGGTGAATCAGCAATATAAGTAGATAGATAAAGGATACCTACTTTCTTACCACCATCTAATTCAAGTGTATCCACTGTGAGAGTTACAGTACATCTCCCATCACCCAAATTTCCTGAAGAAATTAGACTCATCTCCAAGACTGGTACCTGCATGACTTCCTTCAACCACTGTGTGTCATCCATCTGCAATTTCAGCTTCACTTCCCCTTTGTCAATCATCTGACAAGGCTCTCCAGCTCCTAAATAAATCTCTCCAAAGTCTCCAAAGACATACCCATGAAAAGATGCTCTATTTCAAACTGCATGGAAAGAGGCAAAAGAATCTGTGAACCAAGATTCCACTTTATCCAGAACATCCTGTGCAACATCCCTGCAACATCTTCTCCTTCCTGTTGATCTACAACCAACCAACAATCTTTCTTTACTTGCTCTTTCTTTCCATCAATCAGACCATTCATGCTATTCAGTTTCTCCATTCATAGCTTACTTCCTTCTGCCATTGCTATACTCCCACTCAATCTGAAACCCCTGCGAGTGACCTATAATCAAAAACACTACCAGATCTGAAACCACCTGTTAGTAACCCAACCAAAAGCTCTAATACCACTTGTCAGGGACCTAGAACAATAAACATGCTTCGATGCCTACTTAGTCAGGATCTTGCTCTACCAATAGAGCACATATGATTACTTCTTGTATTAGCAACTAAACACAGAATTATACCAAAATCAATAAGTAACTAGAAATATGAAACAACACAGGAATTGAGAGACAATACACAATTGTATTAATAATCACTCAGAAGAATATACAATAAGGAAGATGCCACTTCTTCCTCCACCTCAAAGGTTCACCAAACCTCAAGACCTTCTTCCCTCTCTCTCTTGGTCACAACAATCAACTCCAATACAGAACTGATGTTCACCTCTCCAACCAGTCAGTAACATGCTGCCAATACACCAAGTATACAACTGTACTCCAAGTAGATCTCCTGCTCTCTGCTGCTACCTGCAAATCACTAGACCTTACTCACCATGTAGATATCTCTACACCCCTAAATAACCCTTGTACTTGCCTCACCAAGTCCTTATGATTCTTCAACCAGTACCCCAGTGGATTAGCTCCTAGACCTTGCAGACCCTACAACTCTCCCTAATCATACACACTCAGCACCCCTTTGGAACTAGGAGGAACTACACTAGCTCTCTCTAAAAGATCTATGGATTTTTAGCACACCTTTAAAATACAACCATGAGTCTATTATATAGATCTCATCCAAACAATAATTAGACATCTAATACAATAATTAGATCCATAGCTCTTAGTCCAAAATTAGCTCTAAACATGCAAACACTTGGTTCGTCAACCAACTGCCCGTAATATACTCGCAGCTCGAACCACAGGTGATCGACGTCGGTCCTTTTCTGCCTAGGGATCGCTGATGCCGACCGACTTCTGACCGACGTCAGTTGCTTCCTGTCTCCTACCTGTCGACGTCGGTTAGCCTGACCGACACCGGTGTCTGTGACACTCTGTAACTCTTCTGCAACCTCCTCCATGTCTGCATCAGTGAAGCTTTTAGCTCTACAACCTAACACTTCTCCCCAATAATATTGTCCACCTATCCTTATGATGCATCCCTCTCCTAGGTCACGGTCACTAAGGATACCTATGCTGTAGCTAGTGTTGCTCATGTCTGGTCCCTCTTAGTGATAAATGCTTGTCTATCCAAGGCATTTTCTTATCTCTAATCACCACCCCATGTGTACACCCACATCCATGTCTTATTAGCCCACATCAACCCTAAAAATGATAGCATCATAATGTGCCTAAAACCATGTGGGGTATTCATTAGTAACACCTATGTCATTGATCTCAACCCTTGTCGGTAGCTCCTCATGATCAATAAATATGTCCTCTAGCTCTAGTATAGGTAGTGAGAACTTTGCATCCTCCCTCTTATATCTTGGGAACTCACCTAGAATATCTTGGATGAGTCTGAACTACCTCCTCACCTTGTCAAATAGGATAAGCTCAACCTCATGGTCTCACCTTCCAAAAATCCATCGATATCTTTGTAATGATAATGTGTGTCTAGAATAACTCACCCATGCCAATAATCTCATGTATGGATGCCAAATGTCCTCACCCTCAACCAATGCCTCTAACCTATCTATATACCAATCTAGGTCCCAAGCTCCTCCCTCTAATTCGGTGAGAACATAATCACCTCTCCATCACATGTAACCAATCTTAAATACATATGAAAAAAATTGTGCCATGGTTGTCCCCTGGGTCTTATTACCCTAGTGTGCTTGTATGCCCAATAATATAGCATGAAACCAGCATTGATCCCATATCTCTTATGGGCAAGGTATCCCCATAACTCTTGATAGATCTAAAATAATAAAATAGGTGCCTATGAAAATACCATATTATACAACCACATCTCCATAAGAACCCCCAACAACAAGTATAGAAATCTCCTACTACTAGAATCAGGTAACACATAACATGTGACAGCTATCATCATCATCATCATCATCATCATCATAAATAGTCATCTACTATCCCTATCCAAATGATAAAAAGGTGTATAATGAAAACCTCTAGAATGCCATCTCATGAGCAAAAGGTCCTCTCTATATAGGTGATCCATCTTCTCATCTCTCTCATCACTATTGATATGGTATATCATCTCACCCTGTATGGGTAGTTACAGTATCTGGTAGATGTCCTACTATAAAATGGTGATCTCACCTGTCAGCAGTAAGAATGTGTTAGTGCCTAGATCCCATCTCATGATGAGTATGAATAACATTATTGCATCCCAAGGTACATGTTGATAGTACCTCATGCTTCCTAGGCCCACCTCGGTCATATGATCCCAATCTACAATGGTCATGCCTCAACATACCTCATTGAGTATCTAGGGCATTTGATCATGCATCTATATCTACTCCCTTTCCCGTAAGATTATACTAATACCTTATTTTACCTAGTTCATCAAACTTTGCCTACAAATTCTACCTATTTACCCCTACACCCCCCTTCACCTACTCATCTCAAATATAAAACCTAAACCTAATCTAACCTATACCTGAGACTTACCTTTACCTTCACCTATTCTAACTTATTTAATTCATATAAATATTGATCATAACCATTCTCTAAACAAACCCTTAAACTATTATTTTTACCCTTAACTTACAAAACCTTTCTAAATTCACCCAAACCTTAATTTCTAAACCAAACTTTACATCATTCATTGACCATCAATGGTCAAGTGTCGGCTAGAAATAGTTCTTTTTAGGACCATCATCGATCAACAATCGACCATAGATGATTAATTCATCAATCATTGGTAGTCCATGCATTTGTTGCTTGATGGTCACCTATCGACCAATGATGGTAAATAGCAACTATCGATGATCACTGTGATGACTACCAGTGAACCAACCCTAACCCTAACATCTTAAACATCCATAATATCAATTATAAACTTGTCTAACCCCATTCTACCTTCCCCTACCTACACTACTCATCTATAATTTCACCCCCTCTACCATTTTTAACTCTAGATTATAAAACCCTAACCTTATACCTATCCCTCACCCTAGGTTTAACCCACCCATAATCAAAAAAACAAACCATTCATTAAAAACACAAAATTAAAAATTTAATTACACCCCCTACCTCATTTCATGAACACCATCATGGAGGAGCTCTGGGAACTACCATGGCTTGGCCCTATGCTCTCCCTCATATTCACTACATCTTGGTTAGCTACTCTAGCTCAAAAGTCAACTCTTAATCATCCTCATCTAATCTGCCTTAGTCAACATAATTACTCACACACTCAGACCATCACCATTTCTTTCTTTACATAATACAAGTGCGATCACTGTGGGTTTTCAAATGAGGTAAAATAATCCTCAATTAACTTTTAAACTCACCCTTTTAGGGTTGATGTCTGATCATTGATGGTCATTGGGTGACCATCGATGGTCAACCCTGATCATTGATGGTTGACCTCCTAACATTTTTTCCATTACAACTTAAATTTTTCCACAACAACCACCTTATACCAACCTCCTTACCTCCACCATACCATTGGAGATTACCTTTTTCATCAAAAATCGATCTAACCTTGTAACATTACAATTGGTCATTTTGGCCTAATTTTTTCATGTTTTATGATGACCTTACCTTGGTCAATTTGATCATTATGACTACATTTCCATCTTAAACAAATTGAACTCACACTAATTTTATGTACTGACCTAATTGTGTCTTCCTAGGAGTACTTCCTACCTTGGATACCTATGCATACGTTGACCTTACCTAGGAGACTTATATTTTATGAGTACAACCTAACCTTTATGCCTAAATGCACTCACTCAGTCTATTTAGCACTTGTCTTTCTAGTGTCAACCTTATTTTTACCCAACTAACTTAATTATGGCAATCTAGTCTATGTATGATATGTGATATCACATTTAGTCACATTTTGTGCATGTGTTTACATCTCGATGCCCAATCTAACTAACATTATCACCCACTTATTAACTTTTTAAACCCATACCCAATTCTATTTTACCTCATAAATTCCTATTTTGAGGGGGAACACCTCCTCCCAAACTCAAGGTAGCCAAACCTTCAACCCAACCTTCTATTTTTTATTTTGTATCTTGTTGATACAAACTACGTAACAAAAAGGGGTAAAATGTAGACACTAGAAAACCATACATGATGGTTCTAGATGTCGCAATGACCCTCAAACCACCCCTGGACCCCCTTAGGACCACTTCACAAACTTTTAACCACTAAACCTAGTTAAAATGACTAACCTTGAGCATTTTTATCTTTTCCCTCTCGACTGTTGGCAGTCGACCCCTAACCTCTGAAGGTTAGCCTCGATCACTGATGGTTAAATTTTAACGGCCTCAAGGGTTAACTACCACTCAACTATAATTTTTTTTTATCTATTTGATTTATGTGCATGATCAATTCATGCCAAGGCTAAAATTAGATAGCTTATTAAACCTATTGTTTAACCTCTTATTTCACCACTCCCTTTTTATTATATAAGTATAAGAGGAGGAAGAGGTAATGATCAGAGTCTTGTGTATCAGAGCACCTTTTATAAGTATTCTTCTAGCTTCTAGTGACCAAAACAAAAATCAAAAGTGTTATTGCTCATCAATCAATTGCTAAGCCATCATCACTCTATCAAAATTACTTCAGAATCTACAATAATTTTTTAGCCACTCACATCAATGTTCTTTAGACCAACAACAAATCTAAGTATTATTTTTAGTAATTAGTCCCTTTGTTTCTCTCTAGAACTTCTCTCTAACCTTCTCAAACAAACTTCTTTTACCCAATCCAAATCTGATAGTAACCATCAATGGTCACCTAACCATCGATGTTTTACCCCTAATCATCGATGGTCACCTAACCACCAACAATCACCTAACCACTGATGATCACCTAACCATCAACGGTCTTACCCAACTATTGATGATCATTATGTGTCAATTCCAACAACAAGCTTATTTGACCTATCAGACCCTAACTAAATCCTACTTTTTGACTTTCTACCTAATCATAAAACATCACCCTATTTTTTGAACCATGTTTGATTCATTTAGCATCAATATCTAATCACTTATTGCTATAATTAGGCAAATTCATCTCTTTTAATCACTTTTTATATTTGATTTTAGTAACTTCTATTATTCATGCAAGCAATTTTTCTTTCATTTTTAGAACTTGATTATTTAAAAGTGTGGATTGACAACCTCCAAGGAAGCTTGTGCTTCTTGGATCTAGCATGTTAGGCAATCCACCCTACTACCAAACTAATCAGCCTTTTCTTTAGTGATTTCTTATCTATAGGTCATTCCTCCCAAGACAAAAAGGAGTATCTACAACCATCTAGATTATAGAGTGCAAACCACATCCAAGTTCTACTAACCTCACCCTTCTTTCAATTTTTACAATTTTTTTCTTAGAAATAAAGCAAACTTTTCATGAAACACAACACATTACTTTTAATGACTATTAAAAATTTAATTTCAATTTAAATACATATTTTCAATTAAATAATAATAATAACATGGTTCTCAAATAGCCAATATAGTTATTTTACAAAATTATACAAGAATTTTGAATAAATTAGTATTCACATAAACTTCACACACAACCACAAGGCCAACTAAAGGAGGGTTCACCTCCCATCATTTTTATATCATTATAAGACTACCCTAGGCATCTCTGAGTCTAATACTCCCAACTCTGGGCATCATCATATCATGGTTTAAGGTGGATGAGCCAATAAAAATAAGGTTTTGATGGTAACTAAGGCCTGATAATGAACACTCATTAGGGAACACATATAGGAGGATGCAAGTTCATCTACACAAAATAGTCTTTCATATCCCAAAACTAGCATACAAGGAATACAAAACACAATATCAAACACCAAATGATAACAAGTAGCCATAACATGTTTCCAACACCAAAAATTTCCATCAAAGGAGGAGAAAATGTGGGGATAAATCACCATTGTTCTACCATCTCTTGGCCATGAGAGAGCATACACATAGTCGACAATGTCAAATTCCATGTACAAGGGCATATAAATTTTGTTTTCCATAATAACCGCTCCTAATACACATAAGATATCCATGTATAATGACATAGGAACCTGATTCCATACTAACCACTATCGTGATGTAAGAGTGCATAATAAGCAAATAAACTAAAATAAATTTTGGTAGCATAACTTTACCATTTCAAGTCAAGAAAAAGGTATAAAAATTAGCCAAAATTTTAGGAGGGATATTACATCTCCAACCCCATATGGTAAATAAAACCATAAGGTGGCCATTGGTATAACCATGAAAATACAAGTAAAGAAAGAGGGTAAGACAAATGGCCTTATACCTCCTGAAAACTACAATCAAATGAAGTGAGAAAGATAAATTTAACATAAATAAAATTAAGTTAATTGAGGCATGAAATCCTACCTTGGTTCCTTATTGGATCGACTCAAGAAGACCACCTAAAAATATTGGGCAATGGCTATGCTCCTCCTTCTCTAAGATCTTCCTCTAAGCTCATCCTCTTCTTTCTCCTCTCTTCCACTTCCAATTTTTCAAATTTCAAAATTGGAAAAATTCTTCCCAAATTTGGCTAAACTCTCCCCTATAAATACAATGGTAATGTGACATGATTCTCTTCCCATCACTTGGCTTGTGGTCAAAAAGTTTCCCCTCTCTATAACTCCAATTACAAACCCATGTGGAAAATCAAGTCCATGCCTCATAAATTAACCCACTATCAAATACCATAAATGGCACATGGGCTGCATAAAAATTCTTCTTTGGATCCTATAAATATTATACAACATTATTATTGGTCCAAAGACACCAAAAATCAACACAAAATATCTAAAACCCATTTTATGTCACTCTCTAAAGTTGGCTCTACCATTCTATTTGATTTTTGAGTTAAAGGGTGGCACTTAAATGGTTTAAAAAACACTTTATAAATTAAATACAGCTAAAATAAAAATCCTAAGGTTTATAAGGAAAAGTGTGAATAGTAACCAATGGGGGTGAATAGTTCTACAAGGGTTAAGGGAGTCTACACTCCCAACTAGGTCCAAAAACATTACAAGGAGGGGTTTGGATCATGGAAGAGTCAATGTAACCACTATACCAATGATGTGTTCATGCTTGGTGTAATCATAATTCCTTAATCAACCTCTCGTGTCACTTGCACAACATTATGCACATAGAATGTAATACCCTAGATAGTTTAAGCTATAAAACATAAATAATGAAAGTGATCTCAATCAAACACAATATGCACATAACATATCCAAGTCATCTCATATCAATGGTAATAAAATAATACAAAATATCTAAACATATGTATAATCAAATACATGCTTAAGAACAATAGCTCTAGTAGTATAGAATCAATACACATCATAATGGACAACCCAACTCACATAAGTAATTTATTTTATAATGCATATAATAATCATTTAATATAAGCATATAAGTATTTTGAAATAATCAAATCAACATAATTACATACTATATATAATCTATGTCACAAACATAAAGTATTAATAACATCTATTATCTCAACAACACATAGGACACATCTCAATAGGTGTACATACAACATAATTTTTAAAGGAAATCATTGAGGAAATATGGGTCTCACATCCCCCTCCCCTTATGTATACTTCATCATAGAAGTCATTGAGAGTAAAAATTATAGTTTAAAGTTTGTCATAACAATCACTAGGAATTGTGTTGACTCATATCAACAATCTCTCTAAGTTAATGATCGTAGATATCTACTCATAGATCACAAAGTGAAATGTAATACACTAAAATATCCAATATCACAACATAACTCATCTCCATCACTCTTAGAGTTAAGAGGAAACAAATGTTAATATTTAACATAACAAACAAGTCCAAGGATCACACCATCCTTGAAACTCTATATAATAAACAAGCGATTGATGTCTCCCCTCTTGCTCAAAAAGTTACACAATAAGTCATAATCTCGTCTCATATGATAAAGCTAACAAGATAATTTTCACCCATTAATCCTATACTTACACTAGGGTAAAGGTACATAAATAGATCATCAAAATAATATATTTAAACAAGATGATAATTTAATAATCCAATCAATGAGTAAAACCAAATAGCCTAAGCAACCTAGCTCAATCCAGAAAGGATAATAAAAATCAATGTTAATTAACCAAATACAAACCAAAGAATAATTAAGATGAAAATTTCTAACTAGCCTAATTCAATCCAAAATTGAATAAAAGACTAAAAATTAGGAGCTCCAACTTTCAATAAAGTTTATAAATAATAAATGGCTAAATAACCCAAAAATTCACAATAAGGAAAATCATAAAAATATGATTCCAATCCACTTATAAATCCAAATCAAAGAACCAAAATAAATTAAAGGTTTGCCACATGACATGGTAAAATTTCACAATTTCAAATACAATAATAATAAATAACATGGATCTGGAATGCCATGAGTGGAGAGTAGAGATCTAACATGTCAATAACTAGAAACACAATCTATTCAATACCCTTCTATAGTATGAGGAATGTATTGTAACTCCAAGTTTTCATAATCACCACACACTTACCAACTTATAAATGGTAAATATCACAACATGTTTCCCAAAATACAAGGAAAAGGATTAAACGTCATGGAGGCATCAAGTTTCTCCATCTATACAAGTTCTCTAACTAACATGATTTATAAAATACCATTCTATGAAGGCCAAGGAATGTAGTTGAAACAACACTAAAGAAACAAGTCCCCGATCAAAAGGAACACTTACTTAAGATCATATAAGATATAAACCACTCAATGGACTTATACTGATTCACTTGATGGTGAGATTGTCAACTCATCTCAATGCTTTCTAAGTGCTAAAAAACAAAATCTCTCACCCAATCCAAGGGGAGTGTATGGATTATCAATCCATAACCAAATTACTAACACGTAAGAAGTCACTAAAAAAATATAATACACTTTACTACGAGGAGGATTCCCACCACGTAAGGGTGGTGCTAGTCCCCAATGGGTATTATGATATTCCATCTTATAGAATTGATGTCAAAAAAACATAAAACCCCAACTACAGGTGACCACTTTCTTAGGTGAGAATCATCACATGCTTACACAACACCCACTACACAAGGCACAAGTGGCCCCTATTAAATTTGATTACAAACCAAAGTGTCTAAGAATCACCAAGGTGTTCAATCTAAGGTGATAAAAAAAGTTTTTAGTAACCTTTTTTCATGAAACTCATGAACTATGTTAGTTACTCACCTACCCAACATGGTACATAATAATAACTCACAAAAATTAGTCAACCTAACCATTTAACAACTTTAAAAATGTATAGGTGTTACCTTAAGGACACACACTCATTATACTACAAATCCCTTACTCAAAAGGGTCCTCAAAAAAACATCCAACTTCCAATACTCTTGTGTCATATCCATGGTGGTGATCTATAACTCAGTTCCTCTAGGTTAAATATGAAACACACTCACACAAGCATTGTAAGTAACTTGCACAATAATCAATGACAACCTTGTGAATAAGGGGGAAAACATCATCTAAAGAGTTAATGTACAAATCAAACTCTTAGATGATTAATAAAATGACACCACTATAAAATTAATCCTCTTAGGTAACAAAACCCAAATAATCAAGGGTATGCAACCTTGCACTACTCAAAAAACAATACTCAAGGATGGCCCAAACTTCACAATCTAAATAAGGATGTGGTCTTGTTATGAAAATGAGGCACTAAAATCCCCAACACATTCATCCAATACATTATCGCATGCCATTAGATTTTTCATGTGTCTACACAACATGTATTATCCAAAGGATGCAAGGGCAAACACAAGAAGAGAAGGTTCAACTCAAATGATTGACACTTATAAAATTTTAGATATCAAAATAAATGTTAAACTATGTGTTCTAGGAAACTGACATATAATCTACCAAATCTAATTCATGCTCTTAACATGAGCATGTTTAAAAATTAAGAGTTACACCCACTCATGGTTACTACTACCTCTATTTAAGAAAGAGACTTATCTTACATCAAAGATATCAAAACTCATAGGAAAACCACCTAACTAGTTGCCATAGACATAGAAGTAAAACTTCTCTAAGGAATTTATTACCTTATTATTAAGGAACATAAACTATCATGGATTCATCAATCCATTCAAGATGATCCACAAATAGGAACACTCTAACCTTTATAGCAATGAGGAAAACCAAATAAAATTCCTCTTAAGGTTCCTTATCAACTAGGTCACATTCAAACCATCATTAGTCCAACTCAAGGGTGTTCTTTATACAGATACTCCAAGAAATGAGATCATAACCTCAAAGGGGCTATTGACCACAACATTTGGATACCAATATCCAAACTAGATCTATATACCTTGGGTATTAATTAAATGTGAATAATAGATAAAATGCCATTGTAATACACTCATCACTTAAACTAATTTTATCATCACGCCTACTTGGTGCCAAGATGCCTTAAAGGCATGTATGTTCCTCTCTAACTAGCACCAACGTCCAACTCCAATGGATAGTCTCTTCAGTGTGTGGTTAAAACAAGGCATATCTCACTACCAAAAGGAGACAAAGACCATTCCTCACAATAATAGGTAAAAATGTTTCCTATCAACGTCATCCATTTGTTATCACCAATCCATCACACAAGGTGAGGAATAAAACTCATAACACTAATATATATGTGAATAGGTTTCAAATGGAAACCCATGTGCAACACCATGAGGCTCTTGGTCCCTTATGTAGACTAAGTATTCCCTTAAGTCCATGTAACCTTCTAAGGTCAACATATTTGAGCCTTTTAGCCTTAGGGATTATGCCCAGATTCTTTGTGGAACTACTTACAAGGCAAGAGTTAGTAACTAAGTAAAAGGGAATGGTTTCACTAAATGCATATTTTTTCATTCCAATCTCATTACCCAAGGTGATATAAACATCAAGAAACCCTCTATCACACTTCACTTGAGTGGCAAGGTAATTTTTTTTTGAAATGGGGTTATTGGATGTTGAAAGGCCCATCTAGACCCTAAAAAAATAAGATAGTCTATTATCTAGATGAGATGAATCTATTTGGTTTTAAAGACTAATATCAATCTATCCAAAAACTCATTTAATAATTTCTCCAAGGCAAGATACATAATAAAATGGTCATGGAAAAGTCCCATTAGGATATCATAGAATATCTCACTCATAAGCTAACAATCACTTGGCCATTATGATCATAGTACTAGGTTGGAACCTTCTTCTGATCCTTTATCAAAACTCATATGTTCAACTAGATGGGTGGATGTCTAAAAATCCTAGTATGGGTCTCTTAGGTGTGGAGACCAAAATAAGAAGCCAAGTGTTTGTTACTTGGCTAAAGAGTCTATAGGCCAAGTAAATCTTCATGTGTATTTTTCTCGCCTCCTCAATGAGGCATAACACCCACAAGTACATGAATTAGGTCATCGTGGAAGAAGTGGTACCAAACAATGATCCCTAGAGCTCCCCATGTTTTAACCCTACTTCAATACATGAGTTTGGTCAAAACTATTTATTTTAATTTTAATTTTCTCACATGATACAAAGATACATGAGGTTGTCTTGCAGGTACATAGTTTTATGAAAACTTCTAGCAAGTCTTAGTTTCCCATGGTTTTTAAATAGGTCTCAGGAGCTTCAAGATCCACCATAGCCATTAATGACTATCACAAGGTTTAAGGTGAAAATTTTTAGCAAAGTTTAGTTTAGGTCTTCAATTTTATTTTAAACAGTTAAGGGCAAAAAAAAATGGAGTCTACTTTTATTCAACCTATTTTAGGGCTTCCAAGAATATATGATAGCCAACAAGGCCAAAAATTCCTCCCAAGGACAAAACTTGTACAAAGTGAAAACCATGAGGTTCTAGGTGTCAAAATAACTTCCATACAAAAGGGGAAAAAATATTGAGGGGGGTCCTTTTTTGGTGTCCCCACCTCTGAGCCACTTGATCTATTTTATCAAGGATACAAAATAAGGATATTAATTTCACAAATTAGGGTTGTAAATAAAATAAAGTTGTAGGTTTAACTTTAATAAAAAAATTAGATATATAATATAAAATAAATCTAGGTTTGTTTTTAATAGAGTGGCAGTTAGTAACACTAACCATCATGGCCATATCCAAATGGTAAGTGGCTATGGTATCCTTATTATTATAAAATTCATGTGGCTTAACACAAATCACTACCTATGTCACATGATGTGGTCAATAACTACATGACTTCTAAGTTAATAGGAACTATGGTGACCCCCTCCTCAGGGGTTTAACACTATAGGGTGTGGTCCTATGGGTGACCACCACTAGACTTTATCCAATTTCCCTGTGGTAAGTGGCTAATGCCCTTTGTAGAGGGTTTGTTTATTAAAAAAATTACCCTATAGACAGTCCATTTTATAAAATTCATGTTTAGTGACCCGTAAGTCTAAAAAGTGTGAAATAAGAGGCTACAAGATCAAATTTTCAATAATATTTATTAAAAATTATTTTTAACCTTCCAATGTACCATTTTATGTGCAAAATAATTAGATGAAGGGAGGTAAATTTATAAAGATGGTATAAGATGTTTTAGAAGTAAAATTTAAAAATTCATATAAATTCACTCGTAAGTCCAAAAATTATGTCATAAATTACATTAATTACAAGACTATCCCTTCCTTAAAATGATTTCAAGTGTGTATAAATTATAAAAATGTTTCTATCCTTCCTTGGCCTCACACAAATCAATGAATTTCAATTTTTTTGGAAAGAGAACTTTTATTTTTAGTCACTATAAAAATATAGAAATGCATGTCCAATCTAGAATATGTAATATGATTTTCACACAAAATAATCATTTCATTACTTTTATAATCTGATACAGTTGATAGGAAGGGTATGAAAGTGATATAGAAACATCAAATATAATGACTATTACAAATTTACTTCCAATAAATACATATTTTCAAATGAATAATGAAAATGACATGGCTCTCAAGCAACCACAAGGGAAACTGAAGGAGGGTGCACCACCCATCCTTTTTCCATCATCAAGAAACTTCCCTAGGCACCCCCAATCGTAATACTCCCATCTTTGGGTATCAACACATCATGTTTTAAGGTATAAATTTTGATAAAAATGAGGTTTGGATGCTAACTAAGGCTTGGTAAGGAAAACTCACTATAAAACACATCTAGTAGGCTACAAGTTCATCTGCACAAAAAAGGCTTCCATACCCTAAAACCAACATATAATGAAATTAAAAAATATATCAAGCATAAAATGATAACAAGTAGCCATAACATGTTTCAAAGACCAAAAAGTCCCACCAAAGTAGAAGAAGAACATGGGGATAACTCACCCTTGTTCTACCATCTCTTAGCCATGGGAGAGCATATGCATAGTCGACCATGCCAAATTCCACGTACGAGAGCATAATAAATTTGGTTACTTAATATCCACTACCAATTCACATGGGATAACCATGTTGAAGGGCATAAAAACTCAATTCTATAGTAGCCACTATTACTATGTAAGAGTGCACAATAAACACACATATTCATACAAATTTTGGTAGCATAACATTACCATTTTGAGTCAAGAAAAAGGCATACAATCCAACCAAAAAATTAGGAGGGATGTTACATGTCTAAGCCCAAATATGCATTAAAACCATATGGTGGCCATTGGCACAATAATATAAATAGAAGCTAAGAAAGAGGGTAACCCAAATGGCCATACACCTCTTGAAAACTATAATCAACGAAAATGAAAAATATAATTTTGACATAAATAAAATTTAATCAATTGGGACATGGAAACCTACCTTGGTTATTTCTTGGATCCACTCAAGAACACCTACAAACCTTGGGAAATGGTTATGCTTCTCCTTCTCTAAGTTCTTCCTCTAAGCTTCCCCTCTTCTTTCTCCTTGTCTCCACTTTCAATTTTTCAAATTTACAAATGAAAACAAATCTCCCACAACAAAGGCTCACCTTCCTCATATATCAATTATCTATCTGTAACCAAATTCCTAACACATAGGAAGTCACTAACAAAAAATAATATACTCCTTTACTAGGAGGAGGATGCCTACCACTCGATGGTGATGTTAATCACTGATGGGTCTTATAAGATCCCTTTCCATAGAATTGATGCTAATAAGGCACCAAACCCTAACTATAGGTGCACACTTGTTTAGGTGAGAAGCACCAGATGCTTGCAAAACACCCACTACACAAGGCACAAGTGGACTATAATGACTTTTCTTACCAATAAAAAGGTCTGAGTATCACCAAGTTGATTGATCTAAGTTGATTAAAAATGTTATAGGAACCTTTGTTCATGAAACTCATGAATTATATTAGGTACTCACCTACCCATCATGGTACACAACAAGCACTCACAAAACTTAGTTGAACTAATTGTTTAACAACTCTATAAAGGTATATGTGTTCCCTTAAGGATACACATTCATTTTACCACAAATCCCTAACTTAAAAGGGTCCTCAAAATAAAATTTAATTCCAAGACTCATGTGTTATATCCATTATGGTGCCCTATAACTCATCTCCTCTCAAATCTAACACACACTCACATGAGCATTCTAGGAAACTTACACAACAATCAGTGAAAACCTTGTAAATAAGGGTTAAAACATCATCTAAGGATTCAATGTACAAATGACACTCTTGGATGATTAATAAAATGACACCACTATAGAATGCATCTTCTTACGTAAAAAATTCCAAAGAATCAAAGATGTGGAACCTTGCACTACTTGTCAATCCATACTCAAAGATGGCCCAAAATTCATAATAAAAATAAAGGTGTGGTATGGTTATGAAAATTAGGCACTATAAGTCCCAACACAAACATCTAATACAGTACCACATTCAACTAGATTTTGCTTGTGTTTGCACAAATACAATGTCTAACACAAAAAAATAAGGATCACCTCAAACGGTCGACACCCACAAAAGTTTGGATATCACAATCAATGTTAAACTACATTCTCTAGGCAACTAACATATTGACTACCAAATCAAAGGTATTCTCTAATCATGAGCATGTTTAAAATTGAGGAGTTACACCAACTTATGGTTAATGCTACCTATAACTCTAAAATAGACCTATCTTACATCAAAGATATCAACACTCATAGGTAACACACCCATCTAATTTCCACTACCATAGAAGCCAAAATTATCTATGAGGAATTTATCTCCTTATTATTAAGGAATTCAAAATGTAATGGATTAATCAATCCATTCAAGATTATCCACAAGCAAGATATTACACTCTAAAGTTCCTAGAATAGGAAAACCAAGTAGGTTACCTATGAACCATTGTTGGTTAATCTCAAGGGTGTTTTATATACAAATACTCTAAGAAATGGGGTCATGACCTCAAAAGGGTTGTTATCCACAACATTTGGATATCAACATCCAAACTAGATTCATATACCTTAGGTATTGAGAAATGGTGCACATAGGATAAAATATCACTTTAACCTAATCATCACTTAAACTAAGTTGATAATCATACCTACTAGGTACCAATATGCCTCAAAGGCCTATGTGTTCCTCTTTAACCAACATTGATGCCCAACTCTAATGGATAGTCTCTCTAATGTGTGACTAAAGCAAGGCATATCTAACTAAAAAAAGGAGACAAAGGCCATTCACCACAAGGATAGGCAAAAATAATGTGGTCCACATGGTATCACTAGTCCATCATATAAGGTGAGGAGTAAATCTCATAACACTTCCATGTATGTAGATAGGTTTCAAGTGGAAACCCATGTACAACACCATAAGTTTGTCATACCCTTATGCGGACCAACTATTCCCTAAGTCTATATAACCCTCTAACATCTACATATATGTGCCTTTTGGCCTGAGGTACTTGTTGTCACTCAATATTTCACCCTAGAGATGATTTTTCAAGCCTACTCTAGATTGTGTGAAACATTGGATTGCCTCTAGTCATGTGGGATACTTATAGATGAGGAAAACCTCTAGGATTAAAGGCCAACTCCATATATTTCTCTTTAATATATTATCACCTAAACTACTTGTTTACTTAGATGAAAAGGGATATAATGAGAAATGAAATTAAACTAATCTAGTGAGGTGATACACCATAATTATCTCCACTATACTACCATACACTTTCACTATTAAACATAACTTACAACACTAGTCTCAACATCCTAGATTGGTCTAACATAAGTATTTCAAACATGGAGGTGATATGAATTTCACTACTCAAGGTGAGTAAAAAATAGGTTATATTGAAGACACTAATGCTACTCCTAACACTTAGAGATATAAAAATACACTTGACTACACTTCATGTGACTTGTTAAAGGGAGGACTACTTGCATCAAACATAGAAGAGTAAAGATAAGGCAAGGATAAATTCTTATCACTAGACACTTCACTATGCACCACTTCACACACTTAGACAAAAAAGTCATAAAATCAAAACTAGATTATAAATATTTATTTCAAATTCAATTACAATATTCAAACCATCAAGGCTTCACCATCCCAGGTGTAGATTTAATTACAAAAGCCAAAATGGCTTGCATTTATAGAGCATAGGAGAAGAGAGAGAAGAAGAGAAGTGTAAGGGTCACAAGGATAAGTGCCAAACTATGAGAACTAATTACATTACAAGAGAATGAAGTGGATAATATAACATGAAGTTCTTATTAGATAAGTATCCATCTGAAGCATGATAAATTCTTCAAAATGGTGTAGAGACTCTTCATATTCTTCTTTGAAATTGTCCCTTAGTGATGAGTTCACTTGATCACTTAAAACTGAACTAGGAAATCTTGACACATATGAACTATCTTAGGGAGGTTGGAAAAAAGATGTGATAGTCATCAGATACCTCCCTAATTAATAGCCTTCCTCTCAACCCTTGTGTTCACTGTCTACAGTCACTCATTAGCCATCTAGGCCTAGACCTTCACATTTATCATCAAGGTGACCTAAAGTTTATCAAGGAAATATATGGAATAGGTGTTAGTATACCTATTTAGAAACCCTTTACCTTCCACTCCATTAGGAATACCTTAAAAGGATCCACTATCAAACTTCTTATCTTCTCACTAGGCAATCACCTCTCATTTTCACTATTTATTCAAGACTACCTATAGTGAACTATGTAGCATAGGTATTTATATGATTATATATGGTGAGAGATGAGTATAGGGAGTTATAATAAGTCCCTATTAACCTTATTCAATATATTTCATCCACCAATTCTCCTTTGTACCTATAAAACATAATAAAACCTATAATAAACTCAAACTTTACCATATTTAGACAAGTGATGGTATGAAAAAAGTGAATATCATAGATCTTGGGAGATTTTTAGACATTTTTAAAACATTCTCATTTCCATTTTACCCCTCTTAAATTCATCTCTAATGATATTTCCTCCATCGGTTCTTAACAAGGGTTTTGAGAGGGTTTTAGGAGGTTTTTCTTCTTAGTGATAGTTCTTAAAGGTTAGAAGTCCAAACTTAGAAATATATAAACAAATTTTGAGTTCATGACCCTCCTAAACTACCCATATCTCCTTGAGGAACCATACAATATGTTTATACAAATATGAGAATTTTAAAATGGCCTCTCAAGTTTTCTCTTACATTCTAGGTACCCCTATCATAAAATTAGGTCAAAAAAAAACAACTTGGTGTAAATATATACAAACCAATGGCTATAATCAACATTATACCTCCCATTGAATTATATCAATGGTATTTTAAGGTTCATATAGTCATGGAAGTGGAACTAGACACCCTAAGGGTTTAGGTCTAGTTCTAGGCCTAATAGGCCTGACTATGTCTTACTATATGTTTAACCCTTCTGAGGGTTTCCAATGATTTTAATGACTTTATCATTTGTTTTCATCTTCAATGAAACTTTATAAAACATCCTCTAGAAACTCAAGGTCTCTCATTTCACCCCTTCTTCATTCACACACTCTGTCTACAATTTTGTCTTGACTGGGAGTGCCCTCTGTCTGAGATAAAACAAAGGGAATATCCCCTATTTGCCTTGAAAAAGTGAATTAATGGAGGGATATAATATTTATTGATGAAAATATATACAAAATTAAAAATCTAGATCATCTCTTCATATCTCTCAACACTCCAAAACCTAAAACTAGCCTCTTAATCTTACTGACTATCTGCAGGGTCTAGAACCTCAAGCTGAATGATGAGTTAGGACTTGTCATTGATCTGGTTTATTTATATAAGGATAATATGATATTGGAATTACCATTGTGATATTTTTATCAATAATACTCATCCATTTATACCTATGACAATTTTATAAGCTCACATCTCTCATCTATCGAAGCTAGTCTGCAATCAGACTGTAGGTGTTCATCTCAGGAAAATGGGATTCATGTAGGTGCCTATTCATGTTTAGACATTATGTTTCATGTATAAGTTATTATTGAATTTTTTGAGATCATTTCATATTTTTTGTAACTCATCTCATGCCTAGAGACCTGTGCTCACATTCAAACTCCCTCCCTCCACTAGTGTGAGTTAGTCTATCTACTCAGTCAGATTGTGTTACCTATAGATGTGCATTAGAAAGAAGTTGAAAAATATTATAAGTGCCTATCCATGCATTAATATTGTGTTTAATAAGGCCATACTCCATTTATGTGAGCTTATCTCATTCTTTGAGACCATAGTCTCACTCACTACTATAGGTCACAACAAATTAGGTTGCTTTTAGTCATCTTACCATTGTGTTTTACGGAGTATTTTAGGTCAAAACTTGTTTGAGTTATAAACCACTCAAAAACAATTCCTTCTTAATCAAGAAACCATTTTCATATATCAGGACATTGTCCCTAGGCTTGGTATAAAATATGGAAACCACTAGACTTGTCTAGACCTCAAGACACTTCACCATGGGATGACATGGTACATGAGCAAAACTTGATTTAGAGAAGTTAAAGAAAATGGGCTCAATTATAAATTCATCAACCTGTGAACATGGATTCAAGTTTGCCTGCATATAATGACCTCACCATTATCACAATTATACTTTCTAAATTCTTAGACTTGAATAAAGGTTTCAAATGAGCTCAAACACCTACCATTTTAACACTCCTCTATTCCATCTAGATTGGCTTCAAACCACTGTTGGAAAATGCCTACAGGTCTGCATGAGATAAGATTATGTATGTGGAATTGATTCTCACAAAAAATCTCTAACATTTTGAAAGGATCAATCTCATTTTTTCCACTTTTAGAGTCTCTTAACAACTTTTAAACCTCCATGTGTCATCAACATGTCTAATCAAGACTTGATCTCACTTGATGTAGGTGACAATCATAAAGAGATCTGACTATGTGTGCATTTTAGACCTTGCACTTCTAACCATGGCTTCTTTAGAGACTCAGCCTCAAAAGGAGGAACTAATTACCATGCTATGATATGTTATAAATAGCATCACCTTTGTTTTAAAGACCAATGCAGGAAGGTAAGACTTTACCACTATTGAAACACTGTTTGTAGACTTCCAATGGAGTCTTTCACTAGAAAAATGAGAGTGATCCTACAAACTTATTTACCTTCACACATTTAAACTAAATTAAAACCTTTTGATGAGGATGATCATACTCCTCAAGATCATGTAAAATACTTAGCTTGCTCAGAATAATACAAATAGAGAAGGAAAAATGAGGTGTTGGGAATGTGCAAGCAATTTTGAGAAGCTAAGATTCTTAGCAATGGTTCATGAAGCACAAAAAACAAAACTTGTGACTATTTCCATGAATTGGATTACAAAGGGATTACTACCATCCATAAAGTGCACTTACTCTAACTCACCTCCTTCTGTCTATGCCAATTTGAAACTAGTTTACCTTTTTGACTTGTGTAAGAGAGTGATGGGAAAGAGAGGTCAATTTTTGCAATTTTTGAGCCTATCAAAGATACATAAGCATGGAATTGAACTAAGGGGACCTGAAGAGACACTTTTTAAGTCTTCCCATGTGCCATAACTATTGTATAGGTCATAAGACTACCTAAGACCACCTAAAATTGATTGATCTTCTTGAATAGATGTTGCACATGTAAATTATTAGTTTCACAATAGTTATTATAACATATTCTAACATGTGGGATGTTTACTATCCTCTTAAAACACTTATCTTCATTTTTAAAACATACAAGCTCATTTAATGACTCAAAAATGGCCTAGGATGACATAAAATGACACTAAAGATATATAACAAATATGACCAAGACTAAGAACACATTAAGTGACCTAATTAATGACCACTTCTACCTAGGAAACCCTATATCAAGTTTTAACTATATAGGGGGCTGACTTAATTTGACCTTGGGTCAAATTAGTCAACAAGACTATGCCCAAACTCTTCTTGGAACTACTCATAAGACAAGCGTCATAAACTAAGGAAAAGAAAATAGCTTCACTAAATTCATCCTAATTCATTCCAATCTCATTACCCAAGTTGATATAAACATCGATAAACCCTATAACACACTTCACTTGAGTTTGAAGGCAACATTTTCTTGAAATGGGGTCATTAAACCTAGAAAGGCCCATTTAAACCTTAGATGAACAAGACACTCTACTGTCTAGGTGAGCTTAATCTACATGGTCTTAAATACCAAAACCAATCTATCGAATAACTCATTTAATAAGTACTCTAAGGTAATATGTGTATGATAATGATCATGGGAAAGTCTCATCATCATAGCACACAAGAGCTCGATTGCAAGCTAATAGTCACTTGGCCCTCAAAACCATTTGAATTACTAACAGCTAATTGGAACCTTATTCCAAGCCTTCATCAAACCTCATCCATTCAACTAGATAGGTGGATCTCTAAAAATCCTAGTATGGGACTGAGGTTTTGAGACCAAAAAAATAATCCTATCATGTCCCCTATTTCAAATAAATTAAAAAATAATGAAGTTAAGTGTTTAAGTTATCTAAGTGAATTAATTTTAATTTTATTAAAAAAGAAAAGTGAAAAATTAATATTATTTTATTATTACTATAAATAAAAGAAAAGGGTGAGAAATGGTAAAAGTGAAAATAAAATAAAAGGGTAAAAGTGAAAATTAAAACCTTAAACCTAAAAGTATACCCTTGACCCTAAAAATGATAATTGATTTTATATATTGAGAGTCCTCATTGTAAATCATTCAATTTTTATTATCAATACTTCTTAATTTATTGAGCCTCCTAATTCATTGATTTTTATCTTAGGTATGAAAACCCTTATAGTTGGATTAAATTATGAGGATGAAAACCCTCACCATTTGGATTTATGTTTGAGGACAAAAACCCTCATCATTTTGATTTAGGTTTGATGATGAAAACCCTCTAAACCTTTGAGGTAGTTTCTTCCATAAAATATAAGTGTAATACATCAAAATTTTCAAACATCAATTCAACAACATGGGCACATCATTAAATATAGTAGCATTGACTGAGTTTATTGGTAGAGTTTCCATCAGGTGTATAAATAAGATCACATCTTACAGTAGGGTTTTAGCTACATAGTATAGAGAATGCATCTGATAATAAGGTTTCTAGAGATGAACAAGGTATCACAAGGGTTTCATAAAATATTATTTTTCCCTTTTAAATATTAAGGTTTGCATAAATAAGAACATCAAATAAATTTCAGCATTTTAGCAAGAACACACTACCCTTCCAACAACAAGTATAAGGTTAGAATTTCATAAATATTGTTGGCATTATTTTGTAATCTGATTTTAGAAATAAACCCATTTTTTAAAAGGAATAAATAATTTAAATAAATCTGATACTTTCTTTTGAAATTGAAATTATGATATATCTCTAAAAGCAATTGTAGAATCATTTATTTAATTACCAATTTAGAAACAAAGGGTTTACACAAAATCTTGAATTGTTCAAATTTATTTAAAAAGGGACACTACAGTGGTATCATAGCTAGTAATCTTGCTAGCCTATTGAAAAGAATTAATATTTTTTAGATATTATAAGATGCATAGCCAGTGAATCATGGAGTTGATGAGTAAATATGATTTGAGAATAAATCTTTATAGAGTAGGAAAGAAAATTGAGCAACCACCTCGTTCAAAAAAATATATACTTGGTATTTTGGAGGAAGTATAGATTTTCTGTTCATGATAAAACAGTCAGATTTTGAGTCTATATTATGAGTAGTGAATCCATCAATGACTTATTTGGCTACACACAAGCTTTTGAGACACCCATATCTAGATGTGAGACTTATAGTTATCACTTGTATTAGTGAAATTACAAGAATAATAGCTCTTGAAAAGTGATACAACAATAACACCATGAGGTAAATATTCCAGTTGATTGTGGAAATTTTTTGAGGTATGGATAAAATCAAAATTCATTATTTTGATAAGAGGGTATTAATTTTATAAATTATATCAAAATTCAGATCTTGTGTTCTAATGTTAGATCTTGGATGTGATGATCTTATTCTCCAAATGTTTGAACATTTCTTTGTTGTTGTTTATTAGAATCATGCAAAAAATATTGTTGCCTCAATGCAAAAAATTGTGAAATTTATTCTAAATGAGAGTGATTATATTTTTCAATCACTCCTATCATTTTTATTGACTAATGTGAGAAAGGATGTGTGAGAAGTTTCCCCAACAACATGTACTGGGTAAAAGTGTGGTTGATCAATGTGAAGAAAATTTGAAACCATACTTAACAATATAAATGATAGCTAAAATGATTAATAAATATTATAAATGTATCAACAAAAGTTATCTTAGAAGAAAAAACTTTGATTCTCATACAAATAACCTTGGGAGTTAAGCCATAGTTGTATAGACAAAGGACATATAGAAGTGTTACTAAATGAAGAATCAAAAAAAGTGTTAGATGCAAAAAAATCTCAAAGGGTTTTGGAATCATAAATTGATGAGAAATAATCATCATAAAATTTATCCAAATTACAACAGTTCATCCAAGACTACATAAACAAAGCAAAGTAAAATATTGAAGAGCTACAACTATTGATAATAGAAGAGAAAGAGGTGCAAGTCCTACTACAGTATGAAAAGGCTCATTGAAGATCTAACTCTAAGTTTGTAGAGTACTCAAACTATGGTGAAAAACAACACTATGGTTGAGGTAAATGTTTTTGACACTAAGCTAACAGTCACTCTTGTAGATTTATAAATAGTAAAGAGGACATTGGAAATAATGAAATCAAAATATTTGTGTGTGATTAAAGATAGGGATATGGTCAATTAAATTGTATAAAAGACCCTAAATTCATCTAAGAAAATGAAAAAAAGGGTTGATTCTCTCAATATGAAGTTTACATTAGTCTCTTCTTCACTTCATAAGACAAAAGAACCATAAATTGTTTAGTTTTTAGTGAGATGAATAGAGAGAACATTTTCCATGAAGAAGAATTTCTAGGGAAGCTAATAGATGAAAATTTTGAGTTGAGCATAACTAAAATAGCTGGAGAAGAATCACAAAGAGGTATGGAAGAAACAAAAAGATTTGTTTGGGATCTTGGTATTTGTAGGATGGTTCAATCATTGTTTGAGGACAAGCAATCTTTGGAAAGGGTGGATTGTCATGCCCCATTTTTCAAATAAAGTAAAAACTAATGAAGTTAATATTTTAAGTTTTAAAGTGACTTAATTTTTATTTTATTAAAAAAAAGTAACAACTTAATACTACTTTATGATTATTATAAATAAAAGAAGGGTTAGAAAAGGAAAAAGTGAAAAGTGAAAAGTAAAACCCTAAAACTAAAAGTATAACGATAACAATAAAAATGATAATTAAGTCTATATATTGAGAGTTATCCCCATTGTAAATCATTAAATTTTTATTATCAATATTTATCAATTGATTGAGACTTCTAGTTCATTGGTTTTTCGCATAAGGGTGAAAATTCTTATAGTTGGAATGAATTGTGAACACAAAAACACTCACCATTCAGGTTTAGGGTCAAGGATGAAAACCCTTTAAAATTTTAATGTAATTTATTCCAAAAATTACAAGTTTTCTACATCAAAATATACAAATAGTAATACAAAATCAAATTGGGCACATCATTTAATACAGCAACACTGACTAAATTTGCTAAAATATTTTCCACTAGGCACAAAAATAAGATCATAGCTTACAGTAAAGTTTCAACCACCCAATACAAAGAATGCAATTGATAGTAGGGTTTATATCACTGACTAGGGGATCACAAGTATTTCATAAAATATTATTTTTTCCTTTAAATATTAGGGTTTATATAAATAAGAACAATGAATAAATTATAGTAATTTAGCAGCAGCACACTACCCTTCCAACATCAAGTATAAGGTTTGAATTTCATAAATATTGTTAACATTCCTTTGTAATCTGATTTTGACAATAAAACCATTTTGTAAAAAGATTAAATAATTGAAATAAAGCTCATACATTCTTATGAAATTACAATTCTATGATATCTTTGAAAGTAATTGTAAAATCATTTATTTAATTGTTAATTTAGAAAATAAGGGTTTATGTAAAATCTAAAATTATTCAAATTTGTTTGAAAAGGGAGATTATAAATCCAAGCATTTGTTATTTGGTCAAAAAATTCATAGTCTAAGGAAATATTCATGTGTATTATTTTCACCTCCTCAATGAGGTGTAACACCCATAAGTATACACATCAATTCGATGTGAAAGAAGTGGCACTGAATAATATCCCCAAATATCATAGTGTTTTAACTATGCTTTGATACCAAAAGGTCATGCCCAAAATTGATGCAAATGAAACACACAAAAATAAGCCATTTTTAGAGATGTACAATACACATTTTGCACACTCATAATACCAACAAATATCTAATTTCATGGCATGAGATGCACAAAACGTCCAACAACCCACATTCCCAAATGGATTGGAGTCAATTCACACTTGGAGGTGTGATTGTTGCATAAACATACATGTCCCACTTTCTCTAATCAACGTACAAGCTCTCACACAAGCCTACAACTCTCTAACTAGTCTTAGAGGTCCCCACAACCCTAAAGACTAAAAGGGATGCACAACTAAACAAAGGTTGGTTTGAGAAACCAATTCCTTGAATGAGACATTCTAACTCATAATGGTCCTCAAGAAGAGATCCAAGTTATTTTGGCTAATCACATGGCTTATTTTGCACTTATGTCACAAATAAAGTCAAATTTTGTATTGACTTGGTTTAGAGGAAAGTTCTCAAACAAATATCATTTAGTCCCCATAGAACTTAAAAGGTTTATTAAAATATCTCTTCTAAGAACTCTGAGATTGGAGTAATCAATCTCCATCACCAAATTAAATCGAACTTGATCATCAGATTAGGTCAAAGTAAAATATGCCTTAATTATCCTTATGGAGGATATAAGGTCTTAAAATTAGTCATTGAGTTGAAAATTTATATTTTTTAAGGAGGGAGCAACTGTTGGAGGATGAATTTTCCATAGTCATCCCTTATCTCCTTCCTCAATGATGGATGACTATTCACTTTCAATTTTCTTATATAATAAAAATATGTGTGAGTTCATCTTATAGGTACCTAGTTTGATGGAAAGATTCCAAGAGGTCTTAATCTCCCATGATTTCCAAATAAGACTTAGAAGATTCAAGCTCCACCATAGCCATTGATGGCAGCTACAAGGTTTAATGTGAAAATTTTCAGAAAATTTTAGTTTCAAGTCTTAAATTCTATTTTAAATGGTAGAGGGCACAAAAAATAATAGGTGTCTTCTTCTGGGTTAAGACGTTTAAGGGTTTCAAGTAGTCTATGATAGACAATAAGGCCATAAATACCTCCCAAGGATAAAACTTGAAAAAAGTGAAAATCATGAGGTTTTAGGTTCTGAAAAACTTCCATACAAAAGTGAGGGAAATTGAGGGGGTCCCTTTTTTGTTTCCCCACCTATGAGCCCCCTAATCTCTACTATCACAGGTACAAAATAGGTATATTAATTTCAAAAGTTATGGTTTTAAATAAAATAAAGTTTTTGATTAAAATTTAATAAAATAATAATAATTTATATATTATAAAATTAATTTATTATTATTTTTAATAGGGTAATGGATAGTAATACTAAGTGTTGCAGCCATAGACATATGGAAAGTGGCTATGGTATCCATATGGTTATAAAAGACATGGCCCAACATAAACCATCACCTATGATCACATGTTGTGATCAACAACCAGATGAATTCTAAGTCGTTAGGAACTATGTTGACCCCCTCTTCAAAGGCTTAACACTATAGACTGCCACTATAATTTATCCAACTACCCAATGGTAAGTGGCCAGTGCCCTTCCATAGGGATTGTTTATTAAAAAATCTACCCTATAGACAATCCATTTTATTAAATTCGTATATAGCTACCCATAAGTCAAAAAATTATAAAATGAGTAGTTACAAGATAAAAATTTATAGAATTTTTATTAAAAATTAATTTTAACCTTCCAATGCATTTTTTATGTGAAAAAGATTTAGACGAAAGTAAGGAAATTTACAAAGGAGGTATAAGGGATTTTATAAGCAATTTTTTATAAATTCACTGGTAAGTCCAAAAATTATGCCGTAAATTGTATTAATTCCATGATTATTCATAATTTACAATATAAAAAATTGAAATAAATTGAAATGATTTCAATTGTGTATAAATTAAAATAATGCTTCTAGCCTTCCTTGACTTCACATAAATCAATGAATTTTGATTTTTTTTTTGGAAAGAAAACTTTTATTTTTAGTCAATTGTAAAAATATATAGAAATACATATCCAATCTAGATTATAAAATATGATTTTGCACACAAAATAATCATTATGTTACTTTTATAATCTGATACACTAAAAAACAAGGGTTTTTAAATGATCGAGAAACATCATGTTATTACTAATGACTATTTCAAATTAACTTCCTATATATATATATATATATATATATATATATATATATATATATATATATATATATTCAATTGAATAATAAAATAACATGGATCTCAAACAACCAATATAATTTATTTACAAATTTATACAAGAGTGTTGAAAAAATTAGTCTTCACATTAATTCCACACACAACCACAAGGGAAACCAAAAGAGGGCTCACTTCCCATCCTTTTTTTAATCATCAAACGACTACCCTAAGCACCCTAAAGCCTAAGACTCTGAAGTCTGGGCATCATCACATCATGGATTAAGGTATAAAATTTTATAAAAAGGAGGTTTGGATGATAACTAAGAATTGACAAGGAACACTCACTACAAAACACATATAGGAGGCTACAATTTCATCTACATAAAAAGGATTCCATACCCCAAAACTAGCATATAAGGAAAATAAAAAATAATATCAAACACCAAATGATAAAAAACAACCATAATGTGTTTCTAACACCAAAAATTCCCACCAAAGGAGAAGAAGAACATGGGGATAACTTACCCTTATTCTACCATCTATTGGACATGGGAGAGCATATGCACAATCGACTATGATAAATTCCATGTATGAGGGCATAAGAATTTTAGTTCCATAATATCCACTCCTAATACACATGTGGTAACCAAGTAGAATTGCATAGGAACCTTTTTTCATAGTATCCATTATCACTATGTGAGAGTACACAATAAGCACCCAAATTCAAACAAATTTTAGCAGCATAACTTTTCCATTTTATGTCAAAAAAAAACATAAAAATGTAATCACATAAAAATAAAATTTGTAAAACTTGAGCATGGCTTGTGACTTCAAAACCATAGGTCTGTCTTGCTTGCTTTCACAACCCACTAGGCATGTTTTTACTACTTTCCAGTCACCTGAAGCCTTCCTGAATCAGCCCCAACTACCCTGGACTCCTCTCCCAAGCACAAACCTGTCCCATAAGGTCCCTATCCCCTTGTACAATAGCACCATAATTTGGACTATAGTTTTAGACCCTAGGGTGTCTACTTTCCATCACTATTGTCCAAGTCACTCTTAGCCTCAAATGGTCATATTTCTCTGGATCCTTATCTTTTTCCTCATCAACCTAACACGAAGTCATCTAACCTAGGATCATTATTTTACCTATAAAATCCTATTCAAGGGTCATTTAGAAGGGTTGGTAATCATTCAAAAGGCACGAGCTAGAAATACACTAAGCACACTCAAGAAAATCTTCTTATTCTCTGTATATAGCCAACCACTATTATTTCCAACTTACTCAAGCTCTCACACAAGTCACAAGTCATCTCAAGCTTGCCCAGATTCATATAATACTTGCATTGCATACATAAGATTACATAATACACATTCAATTTGGGAGAACTAATTCCCTCCTTAGAGTATTGATATGTAGGCAACATGTCCACATATGGGGTGTGAGCGTACGTTCAGTACATAATACATACTAACCCATTTTTCCAATTGATTCAAAGCCACTTGTCAAGCCTAAGGAGTAACTAGGACACTAGAGGATAGAATTATTTGCACACAAAGCTTCACGAATGATTGAGACCCGAGATTCTAGACATAGAGCCTCTTGAAGTATCAAATAGAACCTAGAAAACTCAAAAAAAGTAGATTAGAGGGACTATAACCCCAAAAATAGGACTATAGTATTGAACCTCCAAGTGTCTAGTTTTTTTATACTACTATCCAGGTAGAAAATAGACTTTTGGGTCCTATTTTTGATAGTCTACCCAGTCAACTTAGCAATTTGTAGTTCCAGAATCCTCTATCTCAGTCTAAAAATTAGCTAAGTTCACTCTATATCCCCTTGTTTGCTATTTTTAGTAATTAATTGATCAAATATAGATTTATAAAATCATTAGGTTAATTTAGGTATATTGTATTCACATATTTTACATATTAATCCAAACATCTTTTCTAATTAGGAAATTACACCCTTGGTTTCCCAAAAATAGTAAAACATTTGGTGAACCTGACTTACTTTGAATCTTCGCACAAAAACCCTAGAAACCCTAGGGCTCTTTATTTATTTATTTTTTACATATTTTTCTAATTTTTATAGAATTTAAAAATTAGTAAACTACAAATTTAAGTGCAATATTTTCAATAATTCACTAAAACCCTAGTTTCCATATACTAGGTCTTTTTTACACGAAACCACTTCCAGACCACTAGGAAAAATATTTTGCTAATTTTATAGATATTTTAAGATTTTTTCTAATATATCTCAAGTAAAATCTACTAATTCTTAGTAAATTTTTCAAATTATTACATTAATTTTGAAAAAAAAAATTATTTTAAACCCTAGTTACATCACTTAATTTCTTGTCATTTTCCAGAATATTTCTCTTATTTTTTGCAAATTTTGATTGAATATTAAAATAAAAAAATCATATTCAAATTCAAAAGTTCATAGTATTATGTAAATGATATTCCTTAAAAATCCCTAGGTGCATACACTAGGTCCTATTGCATCTTGAAGTATCACTTTACATATATAGCCAAATTGCAAAAATGATACTTATTTACAAATGTTTCTTACATTTCTTATAAATAATAAGGAAACTATAATAGGCCCTATCATGTACATGAATGACAATTTTTATCACATGTTAGTACAAATTTTCATTCTTTACTTTGTATGTTTGCTTTTTATAATATGGAATGATATTTAGAAAACTATTGTTACATATGTTAAGACACTTCTTGCCCCATCTCCCATGGAACTTGTCTTCCATAATGACTACTATTTCATGGTCAATTTCACCATCCCATAGGTTACTACCCATCACTAGAGATCCTAATTGGCACCCTTCATCCCTCCACCTCCCTGACCTATCGATTATCTACATTCTCCTCCTACACATACTACTAATCCTATATGAATAGTGGATAATGTGGTTAGAGTTGTTACTCGACCTACCATTATCCTACTTCCCCACCCTATCAATTATCTACGCTCTCCTCCTACACACACTACTAATACTATACAGATAATGGATAATGTGCTTAGAACTATTACTCTATGTGTCTTTAACCCTCCTCCACCCACCCAAGAACCCCACAATCTACCTGTTCCATCTTGTCCCTGACCTGAGCCTATTACATAATCAGATGCAACCAAGACATATGATATTTTGGATTAGTTGTGTAACACTCCAGCAAAAATTTCAATGCTAGAATTTCTCCAAAAAACTAATGTGTTTAAGGACATTCTTTATTAGTCACTCACTTAGACTTCCATGTCAGCTAACTCTGAGATTTCTTATTTTGCATCTGTGGTTAATACACTAAAAACTATCAAAGATGGCATTTATTTTGATAAAGATGACACACTATCTCAAGTAGTTATTGATCAAAATTTATCACTATTCATACAAATTCAAATTAAAACTAGTACAGTAAAGAGAGTTCTAGTTGATAGTGGTGCCAAAATAAATATATGCAATATCACATTATTATAGACTATGGGTGTAGATATGGCATCCATGAAGAAAACATATAAGACCATTAAAAGGTTTGATGATATACCATGACAAACATTAGGCACCATTGCATTGGATACCATAGGAGGGCCAAAAACCCTTACTACCCAATTCTAGGTTATGCCTAGTCCTCTATATTATAATCTTTTATTTGGATGACCATGAATACATGCTATGCAAGCCATTACTTCTACTTTACATCAATGTGTCAAGTTCAATCATGATGGATATCTTTGCATATGTCTAGTAGATAATCAGCCATTCAGATATTGCCAAGTTACAGAGTCATCTTTGACTATTTTGCTAGATGGGATACCTCTTACTATGTAGTCACCACCTCATCATATTCTTATAGATAAAATACATACACATGAGGTGGGAAAAACCAACGCATCTCATGTTTCTCAAACTCTAGCTTCTCAGCCAATTATAATAGCTCCAATCACTCCAACAATCATAGTAAAAACCCCTGTTACACTTATGCCATCACCAACAACAATTCTAGCAGTTCCAATTTTTCTCATGGATACAATCCCTCATACTAATACAGATAGTCTCCCAGTATCATCACCTTCTCCTACTATAGTTATTGAGACTTATATATCATAGTTACCCCATGTGGTAAATTTAGAGTTATCTTATGTGCATGATGTTGATATAGATTCCCAGGCTACCTCAGATGATGATGATACAACACCCACACTAATAAATGATTATATATGTGGATTAAACTTTACACTAGTTGGCCCAGGATAATATTGAGATTATTCTAGAGAGCTTATTAAGCATCCTAAAATTAACATGGTCACTTCTATAATGAAAAGGATAGTCATTTAGATCCAAGTAGGCACTACATAGCATCAACCATAGATTTTGCTATAGATGTTACTTAATCATAAATTAATCAAGCTTCCTATAGTATGACACAAATCTATCAAAATATTATCACAAAAGGAAGGTAAGCCATTTTGCCTTTTTCATAGGATCACCAGCCATGATACCAATTCATGTACAATTTTACAACAATGATTGGATAAACTACAAAATCAAGGAATTATTCAAATCATAGATCCACCGGCACCACTTCTAATGAAATCACTCACCAACAGGGCTAAACAGGGAAGAGTAACAACATCTCCACCACCAGATCAACCTTTAGTTCATCTTTGAGTTGATGAAAACATGAACACAACATTTCCAGCATATGATGATACTAATGATGATGATCTCGGCAAATTTGATGATAGCTGTAATCTTTTCCTTCATTTTTATCCCCAATAACCTCCATCTCGGGATCATTTCCTACCCCCAACCTAATATCTATTATATTATGATGTTATGTTTGTACATACTTTCCTTTCTCACATTACTTATACATAGTCTCTTTTGCATGATTGTACATAGCTTATTCCAAAAATAAAATAACATTACAAACTTCAAAAAAATACAAAAATATGTCAATTGTATACATCATCTATATTCTTACATTACTAAAACATTATGCTAAACTTACATTATGTTGTTTTATGCTACTTATTTGTCGATTTATCTATATTACCAAGCTTCACTTGATCTTCTTTTAAGTGTGTGAAATGTATCCATATCCTTGATTACTTTACTCCACCCATCCAGGGGGCATCTTACATCTACATTCCAGATACATATCGATACATCTACCCACTAGGGGCACACTCTATATGACTATACCATCCAAGTTATGTTATTCTTACACTACACACTTTAGACATCTTGTTGTAGTATGTTCCTTACTTGATCACATAGATGTTACATCGACATCCATTGGCATTTATCACACTTCTGTATTTCATAGCATATACATTAGTCTTGTATTACATATTTTGTATACTCTTGCTTCTGATTTTTTATAGTTAGATGCATGTTTACTTCTTCCAATACTTTGCATGCTTCCACTCTTTGCTTTGATTAGCCAGATGTGTTTGTATTTTTCCAATTGCTATTTTCTTCCTACTTGCATTTTAGGACATTTTCCAATGTCCTTTGCTTATGTCTATATCTGTGTGCCTTAGGACATTTGCCAATGTCCCTTATATGTGCCTTTCTATGTACTTATGGCCCCTGTGCTAATCTTTGCTTGTTCCTTTTATATGTGTATGTAACATTTGAACATGCCTTGCATGCTTATTTATCCCCTTGGCCACCCTTGTGTGTTTCTTGCTTCTTGCTTACTATGCTTGTTTGCTTGATAATTTCTCTTTGTGTGCAATGCCATGATTCCAATCATGCATCTACCTTGCTTCTTGGATGCCATGATGGACATCACATTCCATCCTTCCATGATAATAACAACTAACATCTTGCATTCTATCTTTCTCCTATACACATGTTATTACATTATTACATCTATCTAGGCATACCCCTATAGATCTAACAATCTCTCTTTATAACTTTTTCTCTATCTTGAGATCATGAATATCAAATGTTATATCAAATGTTTTCACATCTTAACACACTTGTAGGGCTTTCTTCTTCTAAGGGTAGTCATTACAGGGTCTTAATTCCTACCCTCAAAAGAAGGGACAATAAATAGGATTTTTTCATAGAGATCAAAGCTTCTACCGATCAAAAAAATGTAGTTTCAGACCAATTTAGTCCAGATTCTAGAATTTAGTATAAGTAGGCCAGATTAGGAAAACAATAGAGAACATAGTCTATTTTTTAGTTTTGGCTCTGGATAATAGCACCAAAAATGGTACTATAGTGCTAGACCCCAAAGTGTCTAGTTTCCTATGCTAGTGTCCAAATAACAGAATTTTTAGTTTTTCTAGAATTAGGCAAAGGGGTGAGTTCAATCATGATTTTTCCATAATAGTACAGTCTAGAATCTAGCAATTTTTAGCACTTTTTCACTTAGAGAATCTAGATATAGGGGACATCATGCATGACATGAGGGTTTCCACTTAAAATTCAAAAATGGTAGTTGATACAACTTTTGGTTCAGAATATATGTTCCAGACACTAGTTATTGGGGGCAATATGCAAAGCACATGGGCCTTCTCTTTTCTAAGTTTAGTACATTTTCTTACATGTTTCTAGAAGTTGCATGCCTTACTCCATTTATAGGTGTTTAACATCACTTTCAAGTAAACTTTCATACAAGTTTTCTTCTCGAGTTCTCAAGTTGATTCTAGTTTTGGAGGGGCTTTTTATATGAATTCTAATCTCTATCTTTTGAAGTGGCCAACATTGGCCTAGTTTCCAGTTATATTCAGCTATCTATGCTAACATTGTCAAATTATAACATGTTGATGGGCTTCATGAGCCATCTCATATGACATTTATATTATATTGATATCTTTCTACTCAGCTTCACATTATGCAGAAATGATGGAGCCAAAGGTCTAGCTAACCTTTATATTCTTAAGCCACCTATTTAGAGGGATTTGACACATAGTCTAGACATCGATTATCACATGCATGATTCATTAATTTCACATAGTTGGCAATGATGGATCCAAAGGGCCTACCTTTGTATTTTTGAACCACCTTCTAGGGGATTGATCACTCATCTCATCTATTGATATAACTCTTGGTTCGGTATTCATCCGGCATCACTCAACACAACCCAACAACATAACAAGTTTTGTATTAGTTCACGTACCTGATGAGGTGTATTCATTCCTTTATCTCTCTCTTTACCCAAATTTATGTGTTATTATTTTAGATATAGTGTATCTAGTAAGAATTGATCTACTTTCACTTTCCTTGTTTGTAGATTCACATAGTATAACTTGCTCTCACCATGCATAAATCCAATATCACACAACTTCTTGGGCTTAGCCTCATAGTTAAGTTCAGGTATGCTTCTATTTTTGTCCTTTATCCTAGTATTTTTCTTATCTACATACTTAGAATAAAGGCGGGGGGGGAATGTAATCACATAAAAATGCAATTTGTATAACCTGAACATGACTTGTGACTTCAAAACCATAGGTCTTTCTTGCTTGCTTGCATAACCCACTATGCATGTTTTCATTGCTTCCTAGTTACCCAAAGCCTTCCTAAATCAGCCCTAGCTACTCTGGACTCTTATCCCAAACATAGACATATCCCCTAAGGTCCATGTCCCCTTGGATAATAGCACCATAAGTTGGACTATAGTGTTGGACCCTAAGGTGTCCACTTTCTCGCCTCAAATGGTCAAATTTCCTCAAATATTTATCTTTTTCCCTATCATCCTAACATGAATTCATCTAACCCATGATCATTAGTTTCCCTATAAAATCCTATTCAAGGGTCATTTAGAAGGGTTAGTAATCATTCAAAAGGCATGAGCTAGAAATACACTAAGCACACTCAAACAAATATTCTTATTCTCTGCATACATCCAACCACTACCATTTATAACCTACTCAAGCTCTCGTACAAGTCATGAGTCATCTCAAGCTTTCCCAAATTTTCATAATACTTACATTACATATACAAGATTACATAATACAAATTCAATTTGGGAGAACTACACTGGCCTTGATCCCTCCTCAGAGTATTAGTATGTAGGTAGTGTGCCCACACATTGGGTGTGATCATATGTTTAATGCGTAATACATACTAAACCCTTTTTCCAACTGATTCAAGACCACTTGTCAAGCCTAAGGAGGAATTAGGACCCTAGAGGATAGAATCAGTTGCACACAGAGCTTCATGAATGATTGAGACTTGAGATTCTAGACATAGAGCCTCCTAAGTATCAATATAAAACTTAGAAAGCTTAGAAGAAGTAGATCAAAGGGAATATAGTGCCAAAAATAGGACTATAATGTTGGACCTCCAAGTATCTAGTTTTTGGTGCTACTATCTAGGCAAAAAATAGACTTTTGGGTCATGTTTCTAATAGTTTGTCTAGTCAACTTAGCAATTTGTAGTTCTAGAATCCTCCATCTCAATCCAAAAATCAGCTAAGGTCACTCTCTATCCCCTTGTTTGCTATTTTTAGTAATTAATTGATCAAATCTAGATTTAGCAAATCAATAGGTTAATTTAGGCATATTATATTCACATATTTTCCAGATTAATCTAAACATCTTCACTAATTAGGAAATTAAACCCTTAGTTTCCCAAAAATAGTAAAATAAAAAACTATCCAACAATTTAAGATGGATGTTACAGTTCCAAGACCAAATGGGAATTAAAACCACATGGTGGTCATTGGCACAACCATATAAATACGATATTATAAAGAGGGAAAACCAAATGGCATCACACCTCTTGAAAACTACAATCAAAGGAAGGGAGAAATATAATTTTAACATAAATAAAATTTAATCAATTGGGGCATAAAATCCTACCTTATTTCTTTCTGGGATCCACTCAATAACACCACCTACAAACCTTGGGCAATGTCTATGCTTCTCCTTATTTAAGATCCTTCTCTTCTTTATCGTTCTCTCCACTTCCAATTTTAAAAATTTAGAAATGAAAAATAGTCCCCACAAGGAAGGATTTCATTCCTAATATAGGATAAATTCTCCCCTCTAAAACCCAATGGTAAGGTGACATGTGTCCCTTTCCATCCTTTGGCTCAATGTAAGAAATTCTCTGCTCTCCATAACTCCACTTACAAACCTATGTAGGCGATTCAACAAGTCCATACCTCATAAATGAACCCATGATCCCATGTCATAAATGGCAAATGGGTTACCTCAAAAGTCCTCTTTGACCCCTATAAATACTCTCCAACATTCCTATTTGTCCAAGGACAAAGTATCAACAAAAAATATCTAAAAACCATTAAATGTCACTCTTTACATTTGGCTCTACCATTCCATTTGAGTTTTGAGTTAAATGGGGCAACTTAAATGGATTAAAAAACACTTTATAAATGAAATACAACTTAAATAAAATTCCTAAGGTTTAGAAGGAAAAGTGTAAATAGTAACCAAAGGGGTGAATAGTTACATGAGACTTAAGGGAGTCTACACTTTTAAATAGAACAACAAATGTTACAAGGAGGGGTTTATATCATGTAAGGGTCAAGGCCACCACTCTGGCCTATGCTCTTACCCATTGTAGTCCTAGTTTCCTCATCAGCCTCCCCTGTCACCTGCATAACATTGTGCACATAAAATACCCTACCCTAGATAGTTGAAGCTGTAAAATGAAAATAATATAAGTGAGCTCAATCAAACACAACATGCACATGATATATCTAAGGCATCTCATGTCAATGGTAAATTACTTATACCAATCATCTAATCATATGTATAATAAAATGTATGCTTCATAATAATTACTCTAGTTGCATGGAATTAATATGAATCATAATGAATAACCAAAATCATGTAAGTAAATAATTACATAATGTATAAAAAAATCATATAATCTAAGCATATAATGGTTCTATTGTAATCAAATAAACATCATCACATAATATATGAAATATTTGTCTCAAACATAAGGGACCAATAACATCTCATTTCTCAATAACACATAAGGCACATCACAACAAGATGTGTGTACAACACAAAATGTTTAAAGGTAAGAAATATGGAAAGAGGGGTCTCACATAATCCTCCCCTTATGCAAAATTTATTCTAGAAGTCATTGAGGGTCAAAATTTTAGTTTAAATGGTGTTATAATAATCACTAAGAATCTTACTGACTCAACTCAGAAATCTCTCTAAGTTAATGATCCTAGATCTCTACTAACAAATCACATAGCGCAATGTGATAAAATAAAATATCTAATATCAAAGCATAACCCATCTCACTCTCATATTTATGAGGAAATAAATGTTAATATTTAACATAATAAACAAGGCCAAGGATCACACCATCCTTACAACATCTATATAAGTAACAAGCAAGATGATGTCTCCCCACTTCTTCAACAAGTTATGCAATAGGTCATAAGCTTATCTCATCTGATAAATTTAACAAGATAATTTTCACCTACTACTCATATACTTGCACAATATTAAAGGCACACAAAAGGCTCATCAAAATAAAACATTTAAACAAATTGACAATTTAACAATCCAATTAAGGAGTAAACCCAATTCAACTAAGCAATCTAACTCAATCCACAAAGGAGAACAAAAATCAATGTTAATCAACACAATATAAATCAATGAATAATTAAGATGTAAATAGGTAGAAAACCCAAATCAATTCAAAACCGAAGATAAGAAATATAATTAGGAGCTCTAACATTCAATAAAGTATCAAAAGAATAAATGGCTAAATAACCCGTAAATCCATAATGAGGAAAATCATAAAAAATGATTCCAATACACTTAAAATTAACCAATTTAAAATACAATAATATTGAATAGTATGGCTCTAGAAGGCCATAGTTGAAGAATAGGGAGATAACATATAAATAATTAGAAACATAAATTATTCAATACCATCGCATGGTATGAGGAATACATCAAAATTATAAGTTTCCATAACCACCACATACCTACCAACCTATATGTGGTAAATATCACAACACATTTCCCCAAATAAGAGGAAAAATATTAAACCAACATTGAAGCATCAAGCTACTCCATCTACATAACTTATCTAGCCAACATGATGCATAAGACACCATTTTACGAAGGACATGGAATGTATTTGAAACAACACTAAAAAAAATGTTCCTGATCAAAAGGAACACTTAACATAATATAATATATAATCAACTCAATGGACTTATAATGATTTCACTTGATGGTGAAAAATTGTTAACTCATCTCAATACTAGCTAAGTGAAAAAAAACCCTCTTGCTCAAGCCAAGAGAGTGTATGAATTATCAATCCATAGCCAAATTCATAACACATAGAAAGTAACTAACAAAACATAATATACTCCTCTACTATGAGGAAGATTCCTGCCACTCAAGGGTGGTCCCAATCCCCAAGGTGTCTTAAGAGATCCCCTCCCCTATAATTGGTGGTAAAAAGGAACAAAACCCAAACTACATGTGCACAGTTGCTTAGGTGAGAAACATCACTTGCTTGCACAACACCCACTACACAAGGCACAAGTGGCCCCTAGTGAATTTGCTTACTAATAAAAATTTCTAAGTATCACCAAGGTTTTCAATCTAAGGTGATCAAAAAGGTCCTAGGAACCTTTATTCATGAAACTCATGAACTATGTTAGGTACTCACCTACCCAACATTGTACATAATAAGCACTCATAAAAATTGGTTGAACTAACCATTTACTAACTCTAATAAGGTATAGGTGATCCCTTAAGGACACCCACTCATTATAACACAAATCCCTAACTCAAAATGGTCCTCAAAACAACATCCAAATTCAAATACTAATGTGTCATATTTATTATGGTACCCTAAAAATTAGCACCTCTAGGTCAAATATGAAATACATGAGCATGAACATTCAAGGAAACTTGCACAATAATAAATGACAACCTTGTAAATAAGGGTAAAAAACATCATCTAAGGAGTCAATGTATAAATGATACTCTTAGATGATTAAAAAAATGACACCACTATATAATTCAATCTCTTAGGCAATGAATTCCCAAGAATCAAGGATGTGCAACCCTACACTACTTAACAAGCCATACTCAAGGATGTCCCAAACTTTATAATATAAATAAGGGTGTGGTATGGTTATGAAAATGAGACACTACAAGCCCCAAAATAAGAATATAATACATACCACATGCCACTAGATTTTGCATGCTTCTACACAACACAATCAAAAGGATACAATGGCTAACATAAAAAAAATGGTCAGCTCAAACGGTCAACACCCAAAAAAGTTTAGATATCACAGTCAATGTTAAATTATATTCTCTAGGTAACTACTATATAAGCTACCAAATCAATGGCATACTCTAATCACAAGCATGTTTAACAATGAGGAAGTACACCCACTTACAGTTTCTACTACCTTTAGCTCTAAAATAAACCTATCTTACATCAAAGATATCAACATTCATAGGAAACACACCCAATTAGTTGCCACCACTATATAGTCAAAACTTTTATAAGAATAATTTATGTCCTTATTATCAAGGAACTAAAAATTTCATGCATTCATCTATCTATTCAAGATGTTTCACAAGCAGGAGGGTACACTCTAACATTCATAGTAATGAGGAAAACCAAATCACATTCCTCTCAAGGATCCTTATCAACAAGGTCACCTCCAAACCACTATTGGTTTAACTCAAAGGTGTTATATATATAGATAATCCAATAAATCGGGTCATAATCTCAAAGGCCACAACAATTGCATATCAACATCCAAACTAGATCTATCTACCTTAGGTATTGAACAATCATGCACAAGAGATAAAATACCACTCTAACCTAATCATCACTTAAACTATTTCAATAATTGCACCTATTTTATGCCAAAATGTTTCAAAGGCCTACGTATTCCTCTTTAACCAACACCATGTTGGGTTGTGGAGCTAAAAGCTTCACTGATGCAGACATGGAGAAGGCCATTGGAGGGGTTGTTGAAGGTTGCTGAGCGTCAGAGCAACCGACGTCGGTCTGATCAGCCGACGTCGGCAGGATAGTGAAGAGAAGCAACCGACGTCGGTCAGGGATCGGCCGGCGTCGGTCACCTCCAGGCAGACAGGGACCGACGTCGGTCGCCTGTGTGGTTCGACTGCGAGCTAATTACGGGCAGTTAGCTAATGAACCAAGTGTTTGCATGATTAGAGCTATTTTTAGACTGAGAGCTGCGGATCTAATTATTGTAATTAGATGTCTAATTATTGTTTGGATGAGATCTATATAATAGACTCATGGTTGTATTGGAAAAGTGTTCTAGTTTGAGTTGAGCAAAGTTTGCTCCTTCTATGTGTGAAGTGAGTAAGGGTGTTCCTCCTAGTTCCCTATCAGTGCCAAGCTTGGTACTGGTTGGAGAATCATAAGGACTTGGTGAGGCAAGGACAAGGGTTCTTCAGGTGTGTAGGATCTTGGTCACAGTTGCATGGCCTATATAGGAGATCTACATGGTAAGTAAGATCGTTGATCTGTAGGTGTATGTGTGTGCAAGGTCAAGGTTCACAGGTGAGCAGAACCGTGTTTGATTTGTAGGTGTGCAGGATCATATAGACAGCAACACAACAGGGAGCAGTATTAGGCAGGATCTACTTGGAGTACAGGTGTGTACTCAGATAGAGCAGAGAGGAAGGCAAGGGAGTTCCTTCCATAAGTATGGTCTATTGAATTGCAGGTTATTGCAGGTTCATGGGAGATCTACTTGAAGTACCTTGAGTACTTGTGGAGCACGTGGAGTGTTTGTGGAGTGCGTGTAGCACTTGTGGTGTGCGTGGAGCATAGGAGGTGAACACCAACTCTGTATTTTGAGTTGGGTGTTGGGACCTGAGAGGGAGAGCTTTGGGGAGAAGAATTACTGTTCACTTGAGGTGTGGGAAACCTCTGTAAGGTGGTGGAGAAGAAGTGGCATCTTATTTATTGTATTCTTTTTTGTATAAAGTGTTAATACAATTTGTGTATTGTCTCTCATATCATGTGTTAATCTAAATTCTAGTTACTTGGTGAATCTGGTTAATTTCCGCATATTAAGTTGCTTGGTTTGGTAATCATATTGTGCTCTTTTGGTGGAGCAAGATCCTGACAAGTGGTATCAGAGCTTTTGGTTGGGATACTAACAGATTGGTTTAGATCTGGGTAGTGTGTTTTGATTACAGGTCACTCTCAGGGGTTTCTGATTGAGTGGGAGTAGAGCAATGGCAGATGAAAGTAAGCTAAGAATGGAGGAGTTGAAAAGCACAGATGGTCACTCACGGTCCTATGGAAAGAAAGAGTAGGTAAAAGATTATTGTTGGTTGGTAGCAGATCAGCATGAAGAGATTGAAGAAGCAGATGTAGCAGGTGTTGTTGCACAGGATGCTCTAGGAGGTTTCTTGGATAAAGTTGAATCTTGGATAAAAGATTCAGTTGCCTCTCTCCATGCAGCCCTAGGTAGAGGGGCTGGTGAGCCTTGGCAAAGAACTGGCAAAGGGGAAGTGAAGCTGAAATTGCAGGCGGCCAACACACAGGTGTTGATGAAGGTCATGCAGGGCCCAAGTTTGGAGATATGGCTAATTTCTTCAGAAAGATTGGGTGATGAGAGATGCACAAGAACTCTCACAGCAGATGCACTTGAATTAGCTGGTGGTAAGAAAATAGGTACCCTTTATCTACTTGTTTATATTACTGATTCTTCTTTTGTTGCAGAGACGTGGCTTCGTAGGCTTGGTCACATGAGCAGGAAGGAGATGCATGTTCTTAAGCGGAAGACAGATATATTTGATAGGCTTAAGAACTGGAAAGCCTTGGTGTTTATGGAGGAGATGGCAGACAGAACCCAGTGGATGTGGTTGGATACTTCTGAGCAGGGCAGTTTGGACATGGGTATTGATTCAAAGGAGCTCGCGGGTAAAAAGTCATCACTCACAGGCGAACACAGGTACCGATGTCGGTCAGGAGGAACTGGCGTCGAACAGACAGGTGCCGATGTCGGTCATGTGCAGACCGAAGCTGGCGATGTTGGGCAGGGTAAGACCAACGTCGGTCACGGGACCGACGTCGGCAGTATGTAAGACCGATGTTGGTCATAGGACTGACGTCGGCAGCAGGGACATCGCAGGGTCGGTAGTCAGGGACAGACGCATGGGAACCGGCGTCGGTCAGATGCAGACTGTGGGGTGACCGAGGTCGGTCACTGTAACGGATTTTGGGTGGACAGCACGTTGTCAAGGAGTCTCAAACACCCATACGGAGGACTAAAGACGTAAGTAGGCCCTCAAATTTGTTGTTCCTCTTCTTTATACATGTTGTTGATTGTAGAGCAGGAAGGATCCAGGAAATAGGTGTGAGCTTGGCATGGATGAGGATGTGATTCCTTGGAAGAGAACCAAACAGGTGTTTTTGGTAGGGTTGCCAGCTGGTATGAAAGCATAGAGACAAATGGATTCCTTAGTAGAAGAATAGAGAGAACGGATACGTGAAACGAAAGACCAGGTATATGGTCTTGTGGAGCTGCAGGACAGTGGTACAGGTTTTGACAGGTGGAGGACGAAGCATGGCTTCAGTCAATGTCAGGTAACTACTGTGTTTTGCCTTACCAGGAGGATGATGAGTCATGACATCATTCTGTTGCTGTATGTGGATGGTATGTTTTGCTAGCAGGATTGTACATACAGGGTTTTGCTGAGCTAAGGGTAAGATTAGTTCAGTGGCATGTCAAGAGGAGTTTGGAGCAGCGAAATTCTTTGACATGGGAGACATGGAGATCACAGGTTGATTTTGTCTCAAGTGGGAGCTGATGTGAATCATGTGTTGGCGAGGTTCAGGGTGCAGAGCCGGAGCACACTAAGGGCTGGATAGGTACAGTGTTCGAAATCACATGAGGTCTGGTATAGACCTGAGTATTCCCATGCAGTGGGAACTGTCAGAGAGTTAGGAGCCAATTCAGGGAAGTGAGTTCTCAGGTATTTGAGAGGGACCAGCAGCAGGTATACATGCAGGGTCAAGACTTCACTACATGGATTTGTAGGTTCGGATGTGGCAGGTACTCGGATGATAGGAGGTACATCACAGGTTGTGTGGTGGGTTGTCTTTAGGGTTGAGCTTGAAGAGGGATACAAACCAGGAAATAGATTAGATGGAGTACAGGTACAGGTACAGTGCAGCTGTTTATCTCCAAGTGGGAGATTGTTAGGTTGTGGAGCTAAAAGCTTCACTGATGCAGACATGGAGAAGGCCATTGGAGGGGTTGCTGAAGGTTGCTGAGCGTCAGAGCAATCGGCGTCAGTCTGATCAGCCGACATCGGCAAGATAGTGAAGAGAAGCAACCGACGTCGATCAGGGATCGGCCAGCGTCGGTCACCTCCAGGTAGACAGGGGACTGACGTCGATCGCCTGTGTGGTTCGACTGCAAGCTAATTACGGGCAGTTAGCTAATGAACCAAGTGTTTGCATGATTAGAGCTATTTTTAGACTGAGAGCTGCGGATCTAATTATTGTAATTAGATGTCTAATTATTGTTTGGATGAGATCTATATAATAGACTCATGGTTGTATTGGAAAAGTGTTCTAGCTTGAGTTGAGCAAAGTTTGCTCCTTCTGTGTGTGAAGTGAGTAAGGGTGTTCCTCCTAGTTCCCTATCAGTGCCAAGCTTGGTACTGGTTGGAGAATCATAAGGACTTGGTGAGGCAAGGACAAGGGTTCTTCAGGTGTGTAGGATCTTGGTCACAGTTGCATGGCCTATATAGGAGATCTACATGGTAAGTAAGATCGTTGATCTGCAGATGTATGTGTGTGTAAGGTCAAGGTTCACAGGTGAGCAAAACCGTGTTTGATTTGCAGGTGTGCAGGATCATATAGACAGTAACACAATAGGGAGCAGTATCAGGCAGGATCTACTTGGAGTACAGGTGTGTACTCGGATAGAGTAGAGAGGAAGGCAAGGGAGTTCCTTCCATAAGTATGGTCTGTTGAATTGCAGGTTATTGCAGGTTCATGGGAGATCTACTTGAAGTACCTTGAGTACTTGTGGAGCATGTGGAGTGCTTGTGGAGTGCGTGTAGCACTTGTGGTGTGCGTGGAGCACAGGAGGTGAACACCAACTCTGTATTTTGAGTTGGGTGTTGGGACCTGAGAGGGAGAGCTTTGGGGAGAAGAATTACTGTTCACTTAAGGTGTGGGAAACCTCTGTAAGGTGGTGGAGAAGAAGTGGCATCTTCTTTATTGTATTATTTTCTATATAAAGTGTTAATACAATTTGTGTATTGTCTCTCATATCATGTGTTACTCTGAATTCTAGTTACTTGGTGAATCTGGTTAATTTCCGCATATTAAGTTGCTTGGTTTGGTAATCATATTGTGCTCTTTTGGTGGAACAAGATCCTGACACACCAATATCTAACCCCAATGGATAGTCTCTCTAATGTGTAGCTAAAACAAGGAAAATCTCATTAAAAATGAGATAAAGGCCATTCGCTGAAAGGATAGGAAAAAATAAAGTGACCCACATTAGGCTCCCTATCAAGGCCATCCACATGGTATCACCAGACTATCACACAAGGTGAGGACTAAATCTCATGACACTCGCATGTATACATATAAGTTTCAAGTGGAGACCCATGTGAAACACCATGAGGCTCTCAGACCCTTGTGCAGACCAAGTATGTCCATAAGTCTATGTAACCCTCTAAGGGACACATATATGAGTATTTTGGCATGAGGTACTATGTCTAAACTCTTCTTGAAACCACCTATAAGGCAAGAGTTTGCAACTAAGGAAAAGGGAATTGCTTCATTAAATGCATCCTTATTCATTCTAATCTCATTACCCAAGGTGAGAGAGACATCAAGAAACCCTATATCACACTTCTCTTGAGTGTTGAGGTAATGTTTACTTGAAATGGGGTCACTAAAACTAGAAAAACCCATTTAAACCCTAAATAATCAAGACACTCTACTATCTATCTAAGCTTAATCTGCATGGTATTAAAGAATAAGATCAATCTATAAAATAACTCATTTAATAAGTCTTCTAAGGCAATATGTGTATGACAATGGTCATGGTAAATTCCCATCAACCTAGCACATAAGATCTTACTCGCAAGCTAATAGTCACTTGGCCTTCATGGCTATTTAACTTCAAAGCAACTATTTAGAACCTTGTTCTAAGCCTTCATCAAAATTCAAATGTTAAACTAGATGGGTGGATGTCCGATAATCATAGCATGGGTCTCTCAATTATGTAGACCAAAGTAAGAAGGCAAGCATCTATTACTTGGGCAAAGAGTCCATATTCCTAGGAACTATTTATATGTATTATTTTCACTTGCTCAACAAGGTGTAACACCCTCAAATACATGTATCAATTCATTGTAGAATAAATGATACCAAAAAATGATCCATACATATCACTATTTTTAAACCATGCTCTGATATCAAAATGTGGTGTCCAACACTGACACAATTGAAACACACAAAAATAGGCCATTTTTTAGAGATATGTAACGTAAATTTTACACACTTGCACTACCAATAATTAGTTAATTATGTGTCACAAGATGCATAAAGAATATAAAAACCCACATCCTGAAATATAATGGAGTCAATGAACAAGTTGAGGCATGGTTGTTGCATAACTATGCATGTCCCACATGTTCTAATCAACCTAGAGGCACTCACACAAGCCTATAGTTCTCTAATCAGTCTTAGTTATCCCCATAACCCTAAAGACTAAAAGAGATGCATTACTAAATAGAGGTTGTATCAAGTAACCACTTACTTGAAATACACGTCCTAATTCACAATGGTGCTCAAAGAGAGTTTCAAGCAATTTTGGGCAATCACATGGCTCATTTCATTCTTAAGTCATAAATAAAGTCAAATTTCACATTGACTTGGCTTAGAGGAAAGTGATCAAACAAATATAATTTAGTCCCCATATGACCTAAAAATCAAACTAAAATATCTTGTCTAAGCCCTCTAAGGTATGTCTCATTTTAATTATGGGATAATGAAAATAACTTGAGCAATTGACAATTGAAAATAAGAGATAGAGATGCATACCTAATTTTTTACTTACATGAGTTCCAATAAAGAGTGAAAGTACAGGAAACAAGAATTTGAAGTCTATAGAAGAATATCTAAAAAATAGATGATGATTTGAGATAGTGACTAGAATTAGACCATATGACAATAGAAAGGCCACAAATGGAAAGATTTAATAGAGATAACTACACTTAAAGTAGAAGACCTAATCCAAGATTAGCTATGTAGATCTATGTGGCATAAAACTATTTGTCAATGGATAATGCCTAGAAATCTCTCTCATAAGAAAATATATATGCACAAATTTTTGAATGATATCTCCTTCGATTAAGCTCAACTTGACACTTATAAAGACAAAAAAAATTGGTGTTTTGTTTGAGGGGCCTACCTCAATCAAATCTCATTCTAAATTTATCTAGTTATGAATATTTGAAATAAGCTCCCATGCATGTCATCAAGTAAACCATGTGTATGTATATCTCTGACCTTTTTTTCCTATGAGACATGAGTTCATAAATAAAACTATATTCTCTATCACTAATGCAATATCCTTCTTTTGGTACATGTATTCAACAATAAATCTTCAAAAGATAGAGAGTGGAAAGGTAAAAATGTCAAATATTTTATACTTTCACAGTCCATCCAAATAAACTATAGCTTTTTTAGAATAATTGTGTTGCAATTTGCTCTATGTTTCAGATCACCCCCTGTGATCCTTCATCAGGAGAAAGGATTTATTATTGAACATAAAACATGTACTACTTAAATAGGGTAGGGTGCAATGGTCACATGACGTATTAAATGAGAATGTCGTTGTTGATAGTCTTGAAATGTGTTCACCTCCCATTTTTTCATGATGTCATCTCGTACCTCAATATAACCCATCATTCGAAGACCAAAAATGTAAAACCTTCAAAATATAGAGAGTGGAACAAGGTAAAAATGTCAGATATTTTATACTTTCATAATCCATACAAATAAACAATAATTTTTTTAGAATAATTGTGTTCTTAATTTTTACTTAATGTTTCAAATCACCAGATGTGATCTTTCATCAAGAGAAAGGATTTATGATTGAACATAAAAATTATACTACTTAAATAGGGTAGGGTGCAACATTCACATGAAGTATTAAATGAGAATGTCAATAAATTCTTGAAATGTGTTCACCTCCCCTTTTTCATGATGTCATCTCGTACACCAATGTAGCACCTCATTTGAAGACTAATTAAGTTAAAATGAATTAAATATCAAGAACCAAACCCCTAAAATAAGGCCTATTAACCTATTTTTTTGGGCTAGTTGATTAAAATTAACAATTAAATTAATATCATTTTAATTAAAAGATTCAAATTTTAAGATTAAATTAATATATTAATAAATTAATTAGTTAGTTAAATATTTGAAATTAAATAAAGATAATAATAAATTTAAATGCATAAAACTTCTTAGAGTTAGAGATTAACCTTATTTGGGTTCATTTAGGCTCTTTAGGCTTATCCTAAGTATTTTTTAGATATGAGTTTATTATAATTATAAATGCACTTTATCCTAGATTTCTGAGGTGTCTCTCACCTATCTTGTCCACTTGTATGTTTTGGGAATTGCTTACAAAAGTAACTCCCCCCACATGTCACACACTTCCCTCCATTGTCTTTTGGAATAAGACATTTAGCATACACCAAGGAGGCCTTATAAGGTCATGATGGGATTCTTGCAACTCCCTCATCCTTCCTCATTATCTATTTAAAGGTCCCTCTCCTCTTATGTTCTACAACAATATTTCTCTAGAAATCTTGTGATGCCTCTTTTAGCTTGAAGCCACTTTTCTCTATTTTTTTTTACTTCTACTTGATATTGTACTCAAAGTTTAATTATATACAAGCGTTCTATTATATTGTTGGGTTTTTTTCCATTTGATGGTATCTTCACTTGACAAATCTTGTGTCTCAACTCTTTTATGTTATATTTTATATTTCTATTGATTTAATTGCATTTTATTTGCTTATGATTCATTATTTTAGTAGTTTATATTGGAAGAATTTCTTTCATGATATCATAACTATACTACTAGATCTTATATCTAAGTGTGTATGTGCTTTGGTAGAGGAGCAAGAGAAATCTTTCCTTTGGATCCACTATTTTTATTTTTATTTTTTTTGCAAGATCTAACATTTGTACAAACTTGTTTTATGTTTTTGACAAGTTTTACTAACTAAAATATTTCTACATATATACTAAAATATATAACATACATATCACTAGTACCTAGCATGTATATCTCTATTTATATGAAAATAAAATTGATAGCATAAATTATATAATTTTTTCTTACCTGCTATAGCCCCATCAGTTATTTCATCTAGCACACTTCCATCATCAAGGCTCTGAGTTAGTGTGAATCCTCTCCATTTACCCCAATGGGATACCATAGCTTGTCAAGATGACCTTTGCATCTAATCATATATAGTCTAAATTACCTATGGAACCACTTGTGGGTCCACCTATATCTAATAGGTGCCAAATGTTTTCCCTTCTATGTTATCTCCTCTTCACACTGCTCATTATCATCCTCTTATACAACATGGATCCCTAACATGCCTCACCCAATATGATGATATAACTAACGGGGTTACCAAGTGTGAAAATCATAATTTCCTAGGAACACTATTACATGGATGTGGCTCAATCCACCAAGGGTAATTACCCATGTTTTTTCTCTTATTCCTCACCTAAACTATATTAGGCCAAGATGGTCATACATCCACCTTGACCTTGTAGGGAATTCATATTATTTGTCATCTCCAATGAAATCCTACTTTGTATGGATGACCCTTTTTTATTTATTAACATTCAAGTAGGTGACATCTGAGTCAAGAGAGCCTTAATTGATTAAGGTTATGACACTTGTGTCACCTCCTTAAATTTCATTAAAATTTTAAGATATTTGGAATGCAAACTTAAGTCTACATATAACACATACCAATGATATGACGAAATACTAATTCATCCATTAGGATGTTTTTGGATTCCTATCATGGTACCACATGTTATGGCTAGGTTTATGGTCATGATATCAAACTTTTTTTTTTCTTATAACATCTTGATTTTCCATCATTAGACTCATCATATAAGGGTCATGGCATCTTCCACATGCAAGTTTCCTTACATGGGTGATATCTATAAGGTACAAGGTGATACTAACCCTTGAAATTTTAAAAATTTCCAAGAACATGGTGTCTATAAAATCCATACCTTTGAACCTTTACCTAGCATGCCATCTCATGAATACCAACATTTTAACTATGTTGTCAATTCTAATAGAGGTTATAGTAGTCACCCAGAGTTTATGGAAAACATTTCACCAAACCTCCTTGACTATAATGATAATGAGCCTGATGAGATTAGTCTAAAAATCAAAATTTTGGACCTTCTTCCTAATAATTATTCAAGCTTAGTTTTTGCCTACCTTGTAACCTCGCTCTCGCATGAAGCCAACTTAATAACCTCTCACTTTTATGGTCATCCCTAAGAAGACTTTTTATAATATATATTTTAGTGACATATTGGTTAAATCCCTGGACATGGATCTCACCACTCTTGATTATGATGTCAGTTAAGACTAAAATGACCCTTGTTTGGCTATGCCCAAGCCAAAGAAGAAAAAATCATTTATTACCATTATTCCCTTCAACAATCTTATGATAAATCTTCATTTTAATCTATCATTAACTTAGTTGATATTGTTTTACCCAATGCTCTTATTCCCTTAGAATTTACTGAAACCATGCCTTCTTTGGTTGATGTTGATAAGTCTGAGATATAGCCAATTTTTACTTCACACATAGTTTATGTCATTTATGAGCCTCTTTAGATCATGTTTGATTATTGATATATAACTAAACCTTATCATTTCACTATATAGTCCAATCCTTTGAGTTTTATTCCTCTAAATATGTTGGATACATTGATATAACAAGTTCATACTACTTCCAAGCCTATGGAAGCTTAATGTAGTATAGGAAAATTTTCTTTTGCTTCAATTTTTTCTCCATTTGATGATGTTGATGACTTGGATGATGTCCTTCCCAATAGACCATGATATATCCTTTTGTATTAGTAACTTATATCACCATACCCACCAACCCCAAAGGATGAGCCATTTCAATTTGATAAGGTCTTCCATCATTCAACTTAGAAATATAGAACTCATTAAAGATTTTTAGCATAGAAAAAGCAAAAAGTCCCAAATCCTATTGAGGATGGTTTCAATATTTCACTCTTTTCTAAATTACAAGTCTATGAGACTTTAGGTATCATGGTATTTAGGTTTTCTACTTTAGTGGCTAAGTTTAGACTCTCTTATATCAATCATCTTTAGCACCCCTTGTTGGTTTTTATGAATACATATGGAGGAAGAAAATAAAAAATTAAAAGAGTTAAAATCCATGTTATAATAAAATATAAAATTATATATTAAAATTCAAATCACACTAAAAGATAATCATTTTGGCACATCTCCTATTCTACTCAAATCTTAAACTCCCTAATTGGCCTCATGATAGAGCTATCATACATTGGGTTGTGGTGGGATTGTATACTATGGTAGGAGGTCTAATTATATCATTACATATGTTCTTACATTTTAGTGCATCACCTAATTTTTCACACAAGTACCCAATTTTCATAGTATACCAAGGACTTTATAAGGCTCCTAAAGAGTAAGGAACACATTGTGGAAAGGTAGGGATGATTTTAATTTTCATGTATATAACCTTAATGGTATGATGTAAATACTTCATTTTTCAGCTCAAGCTTATGTTTATGAGGTATGGTTCTCTAGGTCCTTGGTGTCAATATCTCTTAGACTTGCCCACTTGACTAGAGTGTCTTGTCTCCACTAAGTAGTTATACATCACCTCTATGACACCTTGCATTCTTTATATTTTCATCATGTCTTTATAGATATCCCATTTATGGATATTACTCTTAGATGATCATATCCCTCTTCTTTACATTCTCATCTATTTATTTATTTTAGATATGACTCCTACCACACAACTATAGTGTCTCTTAGATTTTTAGTTTGTAAGTTACATTGTAAGACCTTGGATCAAAAATTTGAGAATCAATTCTTAAAATAAGGTAGATTTCATAATTTATTATTATTATGCATAGTTATGCTTTTCAATTAGATAATCTAACCATTTTACCTGCTCCAAGTACATGCCCAATATTCTAACTCAATATAATTCAGGCCCCTACCCACCTCTCATTGATGAACAACCAAGACCTAATTCCTTGATGGCTGAACTCATCCCTAAATGACCCATTTATCTTATTATGATGGCTCCCCCTCTATAGTTATAACATTAAGACTAGCTCTTTCATGCTTTGTTTCCATTTTTTATCATTATTTTCTCCAACCACGTGGTGCATCAAGAGGTATTAATTTAAGGACATTGGCTAGTACACCATATCCCTTTCTATCCATAGCTATTATGAGTGTTGCACCAAATGTGGTGAGACCGTTAGTGGTGGTGTTAGATGCACTGATCTAAATTTCCTAAGCACATGCTCACATGCATGTGGCTCTAACCACTAGGTATAATAGACCATGATCCAATATCTTTCTCTTTTCTAAATTATAGATAGCCATGATTCCCATCAATCCATAGTGCCTTGGTACAATCTCCATATGATCTACACCAATAAATAGTATCTAGGGTTGATTGAAAAGGAATCCACCTCAAAATTTGATCTTGATCCCACCTCCTCACCTAAGGTAGGTGGTCTCTGATCTAATATATGAGCCTTGTTACCCAATACATCATAAACTGCTCATATATCCAGCACATAAAAAGGTCATTGACCCCATCATATGTTGACCCTTGCTCAACATATCATAAAAATCATGTATGAGATGCACCCAAATGTAAACTCACATATCATACATGGTGCCCTAATCTAATGCAAACCAATAAAAGCAAATAATGTATAGTGGCATTACCATCATATTTATGAAACAACACTCACATGGTCATAAGCTTGATGGTGGCCTTCTATATATCCATAATGTGAATAAGATATAAATGAGTTTGACAGTCATATTAAATTGATCATACTCATCAGATCATATATCCCACCAATCTAACACCTAACAGTCTGCCAAAGATAATCACTAGCTTGTCACATATCATAAGCATTCCCTCAATGAACATACTCAGTATTACATGCACATCCTTTAAGGTGACAATGACCTCAATTTCATCCCCTTAAACCATCCATATAAATGTGTTATACATACTCTCCTATCCCCTAAGAAACATAACTATTACCTCCACACTTAATGGGAACTAACATATCTCCATGAACCCTCTAAAACCCAAACTGATCAGGCATGCTCAATCTACGACTATCAATCTGGCTAATAAATCTAGTAACCAACTTACATCCACCATCCTCCAGAGACATGTTCATATCTAAAAAATATCAAACAACAATACCTAGTTAGATCTTTGACAAAAAAATGTGAAATCAAATCAAAATATAACTAATTTTTTACATTAAAAGTATAACTCTACTATATCAGCCATTTTCACCATATTTTTATTTCATCAACCAGCTATAGTTATATTGTACCAACCATGTATCTTAAATCCTACTATATCGATCATACTTGTACTATATTGGCCATTTATTTCCCTTTGATGGCATCAATGGCTTACTACATCAGCCATGTTTTCTCATTCCCATACTACATCGGCTTACATAGTATTGTATTGGCCATGCAATATTTTCTTACAATATTGATCGTATACATATTATAATAGCCATGTTTTCCTATTCTCTACTATATTAGTCTAACCAATAGTACCAGCCATCCATTTCAAATATTATAGTATCAATTGTGATAATATTATATCATCTATTTATTTTATCTTAATTTAATTTATTACCAACCTATTTGATCATAATCTAATGTATCAACTATATAAAATAATATGGACCATTTATAATAGTTTTCTTACATAATTATATCGACCTTCTTGGGTTATATTAGTTATTTTTATGAGTTTTTGCACCCAAATATATCAACATGGTAGAACACTTGCCTAACACCGATGATTTTTTCCTTTGGCCTTATTAAGTACACTCGGCCCTAAATTTTATAGTCAATTTCCTACATGTATGCACAAGATAGGATGAATTATAACTATCATTTATCTCTTAATAAACTATAACTCAAATAAGATCATAAAAATATAACATTAATAAATTATGACAATTGGGTAAGGACCTCTAATAACTATAGACTTAGTAGAGGATAATCTAAACTCAAATATCAAGAGGAAAGGGTTCCAAAACCTAAGCCTATGACATGGGGTACAACTCTCATTAGGGCTCAATGATCGGTAAATTATTGTAATAATATTTGTACAAGTGCAAGTAAATTAAATGGTTGTAAAGGTGCAAGTAAAGAAAACAGTTGAATGATTATAAAGAAGGTATAAACTAAATAGAAGGTAAGGTGCAATGGTTAACCATTTAACTATATCTCTAGTATAATGTTCTAACCTCTGACTCCTCCAAATACTACTTAGGAGTAGAAATGTGAGTGTAATAAAACCATATAAATGTGTTACATCTATTTGGGAATCAAATATGAACCCCATATATACATATCCAATACTCAAAAATAAACCTAAAATCTAAGCTAATAGTGTTAGATAGGACAATACAATTAGAATATGTCAGCTAATATAATATTATATTATCAAGGTCGATATAGTATAGATGACATAAGAAAAACTCATTTATATTGGGTTGACCAATATAGTATAGGGAAGGCAAATTATGAAATAGACTGTATCAGATAAGTCAATACAATAATATATAGGGAAGCTAACAAATGTTGGTAGAAAGTATATAGAGATGTAAAATGGAAATAGACACAAATAAGGTTAAACTTATAGTAATTAAGATATGACAAAATATTTTGCAAGCATCTCTCACAAAGTACTATGAGCCAATCCAACCCAATTCTTAGTGCACCCTTTAAGGCATACACTCAAGAAGATTAATGTATTGATGAGCCACTACAAGATAAAGTGTCAATAAATTGATAGAATTTAAAATATCAGGTGTATATATATGACCCACCCAAAAATCATCATGTGTCATAATAATGTAACCTATAATGGTGCTTTGAGATAGAAACATAGCAACATAAAATAACATAAATGAAAAAAAGATGTCAAAATAAGTAAAATTAAATCAAATTAAATAAATGAAAATATGTACTTACTTACCTTTTTTATTATATATGTGAAGATATGTGTGTTACAGCTAATATAAGGCCTCATTGACAAGGAAAAAGGGCAGCCCTGAAGAAAAAGAGAAAAATACATTTTTTTATTAAATAAACTGTTAGCACCTAAACATTCTCTGCCTCACCATGATCCTCACCTATTTTGGTTTGTGAAAAGAACCTATGGAAACAAATATATGGATAAAATATAGAATATGGAGGTAATAACTAAAAAAATTGAAATTTCATATTTTTACTATAGATCAATAAAAATAATATCATTTTCACATTTGTTAGTTTTGGAAACATAGACATATGAGTATTCAAAAATATCACTACAAGAGACAATGGCTCAAATATGAGTAAGTAGACATGTATTAGGTTACATCAAAGTAGTCATTAAAGCCATACATGTAGATGGTTTAATTACTATTCCATTTGTAATTTGGAATAAAATGAATTAGACTTAGGAAATATAGGTGCCAAAATAAATGTGCATAGCATAAATTGCCCCAATAAGCATCAAAATGAAGATAAAATTAGGGTGAGTAATAGGTAGTTGAAGAAAAGTCAAAAATAAGGTCAATGCATTTATTAGGTCAAAGGGAAAAAGTCACTGCTCTCAAACAACAGTATCATCTACATTGATATAATTGGTAAGGGGAAATTTCAAATCTTGGACAATATCATGGGATATAGACAGTATAATATGGAAAATATGTTTACTGATACCATAGGGTATATTTAATGCAATAAGAAATATTATAATAGTTAATATAGTAGTGGATAGGCTAATATTGTTGAACAAGTTATGAATGGTTGGTATAATTAACTACAAGTTGATACAATATGAAGTGTCAAGCATAGTTGATATGAGAGGGTATGGATGATGTAGTAGGAAACATGTGTTGGTTGATGCCATATGCAAGGTAAGGCCAATATATATAGTATAGTAGTGTTCATTACAATATAAAATAAAAACATGGTTAGTATAGTGTGAATTGTATATCACTAGTCTAACTAAATTATAAGAAAATGACAAATAGAATAGAAATTAGGGACCATTTTTTTTGAAATATGAATAAATTTAGTTATATTTTGATTTTCATTGTCAATTTTTAGGATAAAATATGATTGATTTTTTTTTTTTGATATTTTATAGAGGAGATGATTATGGAGTGTCAACACCAACTAGTTATCAAATCTCCTGGATAGACTATTAATGGCAGATAAAACACAAATAGAAAATCTCAATTTTTGTAATTTTATAGACATTGTGTTCCTCTAAACAATAATTATATCACTATGTTTCTAGAGTGATGGGAGAGGATCACAGACACCTTTATATGGGTGGTGGAGGACACGATAGAGGTGGTGATTACTCTAGAGGATGTCAATGCCATATTGGGGCTACATATTATAGACACTCTAATGGTATGAAATGTGCCATAATTTGTCATTGATAGATCAGGGTTAGCCTAATGGGCTATTAGATCTAATTGGTATGGTAATTTGAATCTTATCATATCACTTTTTTATGTGTGTGTGTGTGTTAGGGATTCCAAACATCTATAAGGCCATTATTAGACATATGACTATGTGTGTGTTATGTCATAATTCAGATGGGACCATACCTATGTACATTATAGTTATGTGGCAATCTACACTATAGCAAGGCACTTTGTATGATATAGGAGTTATGGAATGGATGTAGCTCATATAATATTTTTATGGTGTACTGAGCTAGGGCCGATAGACTATGGGTCTCATAATTATTTTTGTGAGTTAGATATATGATAATTTCTCCATGTATAGACCTATGGGTCTACCTCATGTGATATATGATCATATCCCTAGGTTGAGAAGATGGGTGAAGGATCATATATTACATATAATTTCTCATGTGTCATCTTTGAAGACTATCTAGAGATGATAGATACTATGGATGCCCTATAGGCAAGGAGGATGTAAGTCATTCTTGAAATATAGTGTAGGTGAGTAGTTATAGCAAGAACATGAGGCAATACCCTTAGTGGATTAATCCATATCCATGTAATCATGTACTTGGGAAATTATGATTGCCACATCTGTTAACCCCTTTGGTTATTTTTTCATATTGGGTGAGGCATGTTAGGCATCCATGTGATATATGAGTAAAATATGTGCCAACTATAATCCTAGTAGTGAGACCTCATCATCTTGTGATAATAAGGCATTAACGATGATGACAATGAGTAGTGTGATGAGGAAATGGTGGAGGTGGGCAAGAATTAGGTGCCCCTTAGATATAGGTGGATCCATAAGTAAGTTGGACCATATACAGTTAGATGTCATCATATTGACATGTTATGGTATTTAGTTGGGGTAAATAGAGAGGATTCACAACAACTTAGAGCCTTCACAATGGAAGTGTGTTGGATGATATCGTGTATGGGGCTATAATAGGTATGGAAAATGTGTATAATTTATGCTATCAATTTTATTTTTCTATACATAGAGATATACATGTTAGGTATTAGTGATATGTATGCTATATATTTTATTATATGTGAGATTTGATGTCAAATTTCTTTTTGTACAAAATCAGCGATGGAGGTGGAATGGTGGTAGGCTCTGGTAGAGACAACACACTATGAGATCATGGATGTTGTGATATTGGACCATGATGCTTCTAACATTTAGATTATTTATCACCCTCAATCGAGCCTTATGTTATTTACTTCATATTGTGTAAAATCACTGTCATGGACATCTTGCACTGAAATTAGGCTACAACTCAAGTGATAGTTCTAGAAAGTAGAGGTGACACAATGGCAAAGTGATAAGCAATGGAATCATAGGTGGCATTAACCACAAATCTATATGCACCATGGCTATTATGGGATGATTTTCATAGTTGTATTCACATGTAACCCATATATAGATTAGGTCTAGGGCATGCAGTCTTAGACTTAGTCATTATGATCAAGATTACAATCTACTCATTCAAGAGCATCTATGATGAGCGTGGTACCTTATCCCCAAGGGGTGGTTGTGATCCATAAGTATATAGATTCTATATTATGTATCCTAATATTATATCTATATGTATTATGATGTATAAAACTAAGAGAGACTAATGTGTATGTGTGTGGGTATAAAATTTTGCTCATTGATTATCTACATGTGTTTTTACTTATGGTTTTTCATTTATAGCATGCATTATCATGCTAAGAGAAAATTTTATAATGTGGTGTATGTTTTTTCTTTTCTAGTAAATGTAAGGAAGTGCATGGTCAAAAAAACAAAACTAAGAAAGAAAAAAAGATATCCTAAGTAGATAAAAAATCAACTAAAAAAATATGTAAAATAAGATAAATAAATGAATGTAAAACATACCAATTGAATTAATATGAAATTCTTAATAAAAAAATAATATATGTAAAACATTTTAATTATAAAGTTATAAATCACATCCAAATGTATGACAAATTTAATCATAAGATGTGAGAAATAGCTATGAAAAGATATCTCCAAAGTAATAAATTGTGAAAGATAATCTATGCAGGATATGTGACAAGTATTTGAAATGTCATCCTATATAAGAAAAACAAAACTAACTTGAATCAAACATAGGGGAAAATAAAAATGGTCATAAAGTGAAAATCCAATGAAAGATAGGAAAAGACTCAAATCAAACAAGGACATGTATAAAAATAATCAAAGAGCTCAATGACTGAAAACTCAAAACAATGCTTATGCTTAAGCAAGATGTATGAAAATGCAACCATCTATAGGCATTATTATAATGATGGAGATGGTGTGGATATGCATAGTGTTTGGGGTTTTTGAGGAAGGTATGGTTGTATTACCCAAGATCTTACAATACAACTCAAACTAAAAGTCCAATAAGAACTATTAATGGAAGCTAAAATTCAAATCTGAAGCAAATAGATAGAATATAAAAAAGTAGATATTGTAGAGTAGGAATCCAAAGTGAGTTAGATCATGCATTAGTTAATTAAAAATCAAAATAAGCATAAAGAACATAACTCAAAAATCTAACTCCCTCATGGGTTTTTGCAAATGAAAACTAAGAGTTATTGAAAGAAGGAATATAACATCAAACCTTCCCAAGAGCATCCCTCCTCTATGTATGGCTCAAAAATGTTATTAGCCCCTGATTTGGTGCTCCAACTCTTTATCAATGATGAGTGGCTTACTCCTCCATCATCTCTTAATGAACCAATGAACTAGGCTCATTATATTAATCAAATGTATGCTAATAGTTGAAGCTATCCCATTACAAATTAAGCATAATAATACTACACAAAAATAGTTTTTGAAGATAATTTTGCATAATAACTTTACACCAAAAAGAGTTTAAAAGGATGAGTGAAGACCCTTCTATTTATAGATTTTTAAAAATGATAAAAAATAATTATGATTGTCCATCTTTAGATCAATATGTGTGCCCATAGATCAATTTAATTTTGGAGGCTCAATCCATAAATATCCCCATTAATATTTGTAAGAAAGGAGCATTAATGAGGCATGGGAGGGCTTAAACTAGATATTTGATCCATTTATGGTGTATGGATGCCACCCTATTGATGATTTCAATAGATGATGTAGATATTAGAAATTAACTCCCAATTACTAGATCTTCAATATCTTCCATGGATTTTCCACTTAAGTTCTTAATTTGGTTTAATTTTCTTAAGTGAGATTAATTAATTTTATGCAATTCTTCGGAAATTGGTTGCCCACTTAATCACACTAACTGAAATGTCTAGTTACTGAGTCATAATTTGAATAAAGTATAATTAGAAGAAGGCGTTAGTTGCATACAAACCAACACTCTATTTATATCATTATGGATGCAAAATAACACATGCACGTGTCATGTGCTTCCAAATTTAAAGAATTTAGTGGTTCACAGTATCAAATTATATTTTTGTCATTTTGACTCGAAATGATTTGGGAAAAATTAATAATCACATAAAATGCATTTCATCATTTAGAGATATATTAGCCTAAAGCAGCACTTGTATATGACAAACTCAAATCATTTAGTGCATATTAGTGATTTTGGCCCAGATTAAGCATTGTCACAGAATTTTGAGTAAGATTGACAATTTCAACACAATGGTGATAGGAATTGGATGTCTACATTTTGCCCCTATTTGAGAAGGTGTGGTGAGACATTTAGATGAAGCAACATCTTTTCAAATAATGAAAGAGTTTTCAAGAACAAGTTGGAAGGAAATGACCCATGATGACCCCTCAAGAGGTCATAGAAGAATGAAAGAAAAGGATGGACTTTTGAAAAGAGAGAAAGAGGGAAATTAACCTGTGGATGAAATTAACTCTATATGAGCTAATGTTTGCATGCGATGATTCTCAATGATAAAAATATAATATAATATAATAGGCCCTAAGCTGGGGGGAAGTGAGAAGGATACAATATTGAAATATAAGTGACACACTTTGAACACACCCATAAGAGGGTGAAAGTTGCATACTTAGGGAATGATCAATCCTAAGACAAGTTGCATACCTTAAAACTGCCAGATCAAGGGTAAAAGCTACAGAGCTTAGAATTAGAGTAAAAATAAGAGCATTTCTATTGAGAAAGGAAACAATAAGGTGCCCTAGTAGAGAATATTTTATCATTTGATAACTTGATTTTACCCTAGTAGGGCTGATTTTGATCACTAATAATTAATTTTACCCCTTGAGGGATGATTTGATCAATGATAAGGTCTAAATATTGTGCTTCATTAGAGAAAATTAGCAAGCATAGCTCAAGGATATAACCTAATGCATAGATTAAATATGATTGGGTGCAAATGTAGATGTAAGGGTCTAATGACTAAACAAATACAAGGATGTACAAAGTGATGCAAAATATGAATAGAATAATAAAGGTGACCAAGCTGACTAGAGATACTCATGTATCCAAGCACTGCCTACATAGTCCAGATGGACCTCAAGCCAATGTAGTTCACCTAAAAGTGGGAAAAAATGGAATGAGGAATGAAGAATAGAATAAAGATGGGCCAATGTTCATTTGTCAAGTAGACTGATAGTATATGCCAAAAGATGCACGTCTTTCATATAGTCTTGTGTTAGGTATGGTGCATTAAGAGTTGATCTTCATATATGCATTAAATTTTAGACTTGGAATCTAAAGCACCTGGTGCTTACTATATCAAAAATGAAATTATACATTATAAGCATGAACAACCTATAATGATATTGTATTTCTATTGGAATGAGTCGGTTCAAATGTGAATACTTTTAGTTAGGGATAATGATAATACCAGAGTTACAACTATTTACATTTAAACAAAAATAAAAACAAAGATAAAAAAAAAACATAAATGTAACCTAACTTGAAATCAAGATATGAACAAAAAAAAAATTAGGAATAAGAATGTATAAAACCAAAACAAGAACAACTTAATAAACACCATGAAAGCAAGTTATGAAGAATCAAGATCCATGTGTACTATCAAGACGTAATTGGAATAAAAATAATAATAATGAGTTAAATACAACTCTAAATAAATCAAGCCTAACTAAAAATTAGACTAAAAGTGGTTATAGAATGTATTTGAACTCAAAAAAATAAAGTGAAAAAATACAAGACAAAATGGTAACATAAAAGACCAAAATAATAAGAACAAACATCAAAATAATAAAAAAGAATGAATAACAAAACAAAATAAATGGATAGACAAGAACAAAGAAACAAAGTTGCCCCTGAGTAACAGGGAAACAACAAAACAAAACAATATGGTTGGAAATAAAAAAAATAAAGGGGTGGCCGAGTTGACTCTAGATGTTTGAGACAAGTGGTTGCTACCTACATAGTTTTATGGATGCAAGATCCAACATGAACTTTAGTCTAGATGTAGTTATCCCAAGAAATGGAATAGTATAAAAGTGATGACAAGAAAACATGATTGATGTTATAGAGAAAATAATGAAATGGGCCCATAAAATAGAGAGAGCATTCAAATGAATACTCACAAAATGATGAGAGGCTAAATACTTGAAAATGCTCATAAAATAGCAAGAGTGCAGAATCAAAATAAAAAAAGTGCAAGACAATGTTTTTGTCAATAATTTTATAATATTTTTGTGTTTTTGGGATAAGAAATAGAAATAAAATATTAACAAAAGGCCAAGGGGAACCACCTAGTTGAGGAAATGCACTTCTATAAGTAAGAGTTCAAATGATAACTAAACTAACTGCAACAGTGATCATGAATATAAATAATAGCACAGGGAACCAACTAATTAAGGAGATGCATGTCTAAGAGTAGAATTTCTAATAACAACTAAATATAGGTGCAACAACCAAAGCTCACAAAATGGTGAGAGCATGATCCTATGAAGGCAACAATGCCTGCCAAATAGCAACAAAGTAATAATAGAATAGTATGCAATGCTAGATAAATCTGAAGAACCATTCAGGGGGAAAAAACCATGTGTTGATGTATCTATTTTCATTTTTATGTAAGAAGAAGCTAAAAATTACTATCTAGGTTGAACTACTTTATATAACTTTCACCAAGTGTGTTCAAAATGCTTATGAGTCATAATTAGGATCATAATTGGTCAAGGTAGAGAACTATCTGGGTTATAATGGCCCAGGATATGAAAAGAATGTGGTTCTAAGAAGAATGGTCTAATATAAAACAAGATAAACTAATATGGTCTAAGATAGGATGGTCTAGGGTGGGATAAAAGAGTCTAGTTAGAATATAAATGATCAAAAGTACCAATGATACAAATTTCTAATGGTCCAAAGTAGTAAAATAATATGGTTCTCATGAGAATGGTCCAGGGGTAGGTCAAGATGAAATGAATGTGGTCCAAGATAGGATGGTCCAAGATATAATAGTGGGATAAAATAAATTCAGCACAAGTTTCCCCCAAGTAATGGATCTTATAGATAATGGTTCAAAAGTTGTCAAGCATAGAACTGCTTGAGATGCATAACATTCATGAGCTCTGGGAGATCTTCACCATTTAGAGTAGTCAGTGAATATGCCCTTGATCCATATTTTTTTGTGATAACATATGGTCCTATCTAAGAGTTTAAACTTACCCTTTTTGCATTTAAAATTCATGTTCCTTTGATCCTCTTTTAAGACCAAATCACCAATTTTAAACTCATATAGGAGAATGCACTTGTTATAGCTTCTATGCAATCTATTCTGATAGGATTACAAGTTGTCTAAGGTAGCCAAATGCTTATCATATATTATTTATAGTTCTTGTAACCTATAAACTCTATAATATTCATCATCTTCAATATTCTTCAAAGATACTCACAGTGAAGGTAGCTTGATCTCAATCGAGATAAATGATTTTGTGCCATAAATAAGGGAGTATGGAGTGGCTGTTGTGGGGGTTAAATGACTAGCGTGATAAGCAAAAAGTGTGGGAAAAATTTACAAGTGTCAATTATGACTAGCATAATTTATAATCTTCTTCAATATTACAATAATGGTTTTATTTGATGCCACAGCCAAACCATTGTCTTGTGGGTTATATGGTGTTGATTTCTTGTGCTTGATTTTGAATTTTGAACAAAGATCTTTAACATCTCTATTTATAAATGATCCACCATTATCAAATATAATTCAAGATAGGATACCATATCAATAGATGATATGGTAAAGAATAAAGTTGGAAATCTTCCTCTTGGTAATGTAAGTGAGAGGAATGGCCTCAATCCACTTAGTAAAATAATCGATAGCAGTGAGAATATATTTATGGCCATAAAAAGATGTGGGGTTTATTTTCTCAATGAGATTAAAGCCCCATGTAGAAAATGACCATGGTGTAGTAATCAACTATAGTGGCAAGGAAGGTGTGTGTATCAAATTTCCATGTTGTTGACAAGAAACACACTTCTTAACATAATTACAAGCATCTATCTCCATTTTGGGCCAATATTAACCTATTTTGAGGATTTTTTAAGCTAAAACTACACCATTGGTGTAGGCCCCACACATTTCTTGATGAACCTCCTTAGGTGCTAACTTAGATTCTCTCAAGATAAACAATGAAGTAGCATTCCATCATAGTGTTTACAATAAAGTGTGTTTCCAAGGAGGGTATAATGGGCTAAGTGATGAAGGAAAAGTTTTTGATGATTATAAGAAATGATAGATGGAAAAAATTGATCATGAAAATAAGTATAAATATATTAAAACCAAAGTGATTCAGGGGGGATTGGGACCAGCAATGTTCCATACCCTTTCTGAATCTAGAAAGACATGAGTAGGCTGTAGAAGATTTTCAATGAGAAACTGATACTCTTTAGCACCACTATCAATTTGCATCATGGACCCAATTATTGCCATTACATTAGTAGATCTATTATTGACCCGTGGTACTTGTTCAAATTGTAAATATTTGAAATGAGTCTTGAGATTATCCACAATATGGTTATAAGTGACAAGCTTGTCCTCTCTAGTCTGATACTAATATTTGGTTTGATTGATAATCAATTAGGAATCCCCATAAACCATTAAGTGATGTATATCCCATTGTAACACAAGATAAAGTCTTGAAATAAGTACCTCATATTTGGCCATATTGTTGGTACAATGAAAATTGATATGAAATGCTTTGGAAATCAGATCTCCTTCTAGTATAATCAACAAAATTATAGCTCTAGATTTGTAGGATGTAAAGGAGCCATAAAATTATAACTTCCACTATTCAAGTTCATGTTGTACTCTTTATATGATCATAATAGAATAATCTATAAAGTCAAATCTGAGTGTTTGATTGTCTATAATAGGGGCTTATGCAAGTTGATTGGTAATAACCTACCCCTTTATAGATTTCCAATTCTGATAAGATGTAAAGCAGCCATCAAAGTATAGATTCCACTATTTAGGTTCATGTTGTAATTCTCCTATTATCATAATAGAATCATCTAGAAAGTTAAATCTGAGTGGTTGAGTGCATATATTAGGGGCTTATGCAAGTTGATCGATAATAACATATCCCTTGATAGCTTTTTTATTCTGATACTCAACATTAAAAATCACTTAAGAGCATGACCCATTTGGCCATGTGGCCTATGAGAGTTACTCTAGATAATAAAAATTTGAGGGGGTCCACTTTAGCAATAACAATAGTTTTATTATTCAGCATATAGTATCACAAATTTTGAGAGGCAAATACCATAGCTAAACATTCCTTCTCAATAGGTGTATAATTATGCTCATAAGCTACCAGTGTGTAACTCAAATATTAAACTACATGTTCCTTTCCCTGATCATCATGTTGGGCCAAGAGTGCCCCCAGTGCATGTTTAATCACTGAAATATAAAGAAGCAATATTTGTCCAGGTGTTGGCAATCTCAAAATTGGTAGGTTAGCCAAATATGTGATGAGCTTTGAAAATGTTAATTGACACTCCTTTTTCCATTGAAACATGACCCCTTTTTTCAAGAGATGTGTAAATGGATGGCACTTATCTACTAGTTGTCAAATGAACCTATAATTAAATTGGATCTTTCTTTGTAGGTTGCGGAATTATTTGAGATTGGAAGGTGGATACATTATAATGATGGCCTTGACCTTAGCAGGGTCTACTTCAATCCCTCTTTGCAATACAATAAATCCTAGTAATTTTATTGAAGTGATGCCAAAGACACACTTCTTGGGATTCAGACAGACCTTGTATTCATGAAGTATCTCAAAGATTCTATGTAGAATGTCATGATGTCCAACATGTATTCTTGATTTATCTAGAATGTCATCAACATAGTCTTCAATAATATCAAGCATCATGTCATGGAAGATGAAAGTCATAGCATATGGATAAGTGAATCTAGTGTTTTTTAATCCAAATGTCATGACTTGATAGCATAATGTTCCCCACAGTGTGTTGAATGTTGTTGGATGACGAAACATGATCTTATTTTAATGCCCAATTCCTGATAGGCGGGTGTGAGGGGGAAACGCCCCCCACTAGGGTCATCATGGGGTTCACATATCTAATGGTATAAATTATGTTTGTGTATTTTTTACCTAATATGTATCCCTCCTTTGATATGAGGGAATTGTAATCATGGTGGCATATTGTGTGTGAGTGAAGAGGATATTGAAATGGATGTATTGCAAGTTTTTTCCTTTATTTTTTGGATTGAATAATAAGGACAGGTTATTTCTATGTGGACATAGCCCATATCAGGTGAACCACATTAAATATGTCTCTATTGTGTTATGTTTTATGCATTTTATTTCCATCTTTCATTCATTAATATTTCTCTATGTTTTATATTCCTAGCAACTCATATCAGAGCCAAAGGTTTATTTCGCAAACAATCTCATAAAAAAAGAGGGTTCTTGGTTTGAGTGGGAGCAATGGTAGAAGGAAAGTTTAAGGTTGAGAAGTTTAATGGCCAAAACTACTAGGTATGGAAGATGCAAATGGAGGACTATCTATATCAGAAGGATCTTTTTCTACCATTGGGTAGAATAGCTAAGAATCTGATGACTATGAATGATAAAGATTGGGAGGTTCTTGATATAAAGGTACTAAGAACAATACATTTGTGCCTAATAGTATTAGTGGCCTTCAATATTTCAAAATAAAATACAACAGTAGATGTGATAAAGGTATTGGATAGTGTATGAAAAACCCTCAACCTTGAACAAGGTATTTCTTATGATGCATTTATTTAATATGAAAATGTCAGAAGGTGGATTTGTTGTTGATCATTTAAATGAATTTAGCATGATCAAAAATCAATTAAGCTCTATAGGAATAAATTTTGATGATGAGGTTAGGGATATTTTGATTATATACTCATTTCTAAAAAGTTAGAATGGCTTAGTCATGGCTGTGAGTAATTTTATCTCTAGTTCAAACACTTTAAAATTTGATGATGTTATTGGTATTATTCTTAGAAAGGAAATGTGATAAAAAAAATATAGGTGAGACATCAGGTAATGCTTTGACTATGGATAACAAGGGAAGATAAAAGGATAAAGGAAAGGGCCCAAGAAATCATGATAATTCTAAGAAGGGCATATCCTAATCTAGAGGAACATTGGTGTGCTAGATTTGTGGGAAGAAATGACACCTAAAGAAAGATTGTTGATTTCAAAAAGGAAAATAAGGAGATGGATAACAAGACAAAAATTAGGAATCAAATGTAGTAGGTGATGTGTTACAATATAATTTAATCCTTTATTTAGATAAGATTAGTGATTCTTGGGTGTTAGATTTAGGGGCTTCATTTCATGTAACACCCCATAAGAAATATTTTCAATATTATGTTCAAGGTGATTTTGGACAGGTTTATTTGGGTGATGGTGAACCCTGTAAAATTTTAGGAAAGGGTAAGATATAAATAAAATTATAGAATGTAAATAATTATTTTTTTAAAGAGGTGAGGCATATTCTTTAGTTGAGAAGAAATCTAATTTTAATAGGGCGGTTGGGAAGTGAGGATTGCATAGTTACATTTGCATAAAATTTATGGAAGGTCACTAAAAGATCACTGGTAATAGTAAAAGGAGAGAAGGTAGGTACATTATATTTATATAATGGTAATGTTGAATCTCTTATTGCTTTAGCTTCTACAAAATAAAATAAACAATTATTGCACCATAGAATTGGGCACATGAGTGAGAAGGGGATGCAAATTCTCCACTCAAAGAATTTGTTGCTAGATTTGAATAAGGTGGATTTGGATTTCTATGAGCACTGTGTGTATAGAAAACATAAGATAGATTTTTTAGATTTGGGAAGACAAAGAAGAATGAAAAGTTAGAGCTTTTACATATAGATGTATGGGGATCGACTTAGGTATCATCCCTTGGTGGCTCTTCATATTATGCTACTTTTATTAATGATGTGACTGGAAAAACTTGAGTTTATTGCATACAAAAAAAATTGATGTTGTTGATACTTTTAAGAAATGGAAAGCTTTGCATGAGAATGAGATAGGAAAGAATTTGAAGTATGTCATATCAGACAATGGAGGTGAATACTGCAGCAAGGAATTTGATAATTACTATTCATCCCATGGGATTCATAGAGAGAATATGGTTCTAGGAACACCACAAAAAAATGGTGGGTTAGAAAGGATGAAAAGGACAATTATGGAGCGTGAAAGGAGCATGAGATTACATGCAGGGTTATCCTATTTTTGGGTAGATGTTGTGGATACTATTGTTTAATTAATAAATAGAGGACCTTCAAGTCCTTTAGATGGTAGCATTCTAGAATAAGCATGGATAGGTAAAAAGGTAGATTATTCCTTTTTAAAGACTTTCAATTGTGATTCATTTGTCCATATTGATAAGAAAATAGAACCAAGCTTGAAGCAAAATCTAGGAAATGTACTTTTATTGGATATGGAGTTAATGATTTTGGTTACCATTTATGGTATTTTGAAATTTTAAAAATCATTACGAGTAGAGATGTGATCTTTAATGACAAGGTCATGTATAGAGATCAATTTCAAGAAAATAAATAAGAAAATTCAAATACTGAATATGCAATACTTGATGAAATCACTAGAGATGAAATTTCAAAAGTGCTAGAAAATCAAAATGTGCAACAAATAACTCAAACTCCTAAAAGTGTAGTTAGAAGATATACCAGAGTAAGTAGACTCCCTAAATGATAATCTCCTTCACTTTATTATTTATTATTGACTAATGGTGGCGAGGTAGAAAGCTATGAAGAAGTAATGCAAGTAGAAACTAGAAAGAAGTGGGAGCAAGGCATGAAAGAAGAAATGAACTCTTTGGTACTTAACCAAACTTGGGATTTGGTTTATTTTCTTATAGGTAAAAGAGCATTAAATAATAAATGGGTTTATAGGTTGAAATAAGAAGGAAGAAGATGGAGTCAAAAATAGGTATAAGGTCAGACTTGTTGTAAAGGGGTTTGCATAAAAGAAAGGTATAGATTTTGATGAAATATTTTCTCTAGTATTTAAAATGACTTCTATGAGAACTATTTTAAGTTTGGTAGAAGTATAATATTTGAATCTTAAATAGTTAGATGTGAAGATGGCATTCCTTCATGGTGACTTGGAGGAGGAAATATATATGGATCAGCCACAGGGATACGAAGTCAAAGGTAAGGATAGAATGGTGTGCATGTTGAAGAAGAGTTTGTATCACCTAAAGTAAGCTCCAAAACAATGGTATTCAAAATTTGACATGTTTATGATAGAATAAGGTTATATTAGATGTCATTCTAACCACTATGTTTACTTTAAGAGATTAGCTAATGGCAGCTATACTATCTTGTTATTGTATGTAAATGGCATGCTTGATATAGGGTATAACATGGATGATATAAATGAGCTCAAAATAAAATTAGAACATTCATTGCAATGAAGGATTTGGGTATTTCAAATAAAATCATTGGTATGAGAATAACAAGAGATAGGAAAAATAGAAAATTGACATTATCTCAAGAAGAATACATCATGAAGCTGTTAATCAGGTTCAATGTGTAAGATGCAAAACCAATGAGTACACATTTTGGAGGACACTTCAAATTAACGAATAGTGTCCTAAAATTCAAGAAGAAATCAATTACATGTCTAAAGTGCCCTATTCTTCAACAATTGGAAGTTTAATGTATGTTATGGTGTGCACTAGATCAAACATTGCTCATACAGTGGGAGTTATCAACAGGTTTATGAATAATCCAAGAAAAGAGCATTGGGATGTAGTCAAGTAGACTCTTGAGTACTTGAGAGGGACCATTGATAGATATTAATGATATGAAGGGTTAGATGTTACCTTACAAGGATATGTTGATGCATACATTGTTGGATATTTAGATGGTAGGAGGAGCACCATAGGTTATGTATTCATTGTTGGTGACACAATAGTTAGTTAGTTTTCAAAATTACATAAGATATTAGCTTTGTTAACTACAAAGGCAAAATATGTTACAACTATGAAATCAAGCAAGGATATGATATGAATGCAATGGTTCATGGAAGAGTTGAGGTGAAAGTAGGAAGATTTCAAGTTGTATAGTGATAGCTATAGTGTGATTCTTTTAGAAAAAAACTCAACATTCCACTCTAGAACCAAACATATACAACTCAGGTATCACTTCATTTGTTTAGTTTTGGAGGATACTCAACTAAAGTTAGAAAATATCTATACGAGTTAGAATCTGGAAGATATGCTAACAAAATTAGTATTAAAGAGAAGCTGGAGATTTTTTTGGCTTCAATAAGTCTTTAAGGATAATAAGGAAGATGAGAAACATGCCAAGGTTAAAGTTCAAAGAAAATTCTAAAGAAGAGTTGTAGCAATGGAGTTTCAACAATTAGTCTCCAAATGGGATATTTTTGGATGGTGGAGCCTGATCTTATTTTAATGCCCAATTCCTGACAAGGGGGTATGCGGGGGGGGGGTAATTCCCCCCACTAGGGTTGCCATGGGGATTCAGGGGGGTGGTGACCATACTTGGATCCCCCTACTAGGGGTTTGGGGGCAGTGCCCTTGAAGTAAAATTTTGTTAAAAATGCATTCAAAAAATATTGTAATTTCATAGTAAATCTAGATCATTCACTATTAGGTGACAAATCTAATGGTATAAATTATGTTTGTGCATTTTTTCCCTAATATGTAACCCTCCTTTGGTATCAGGGTATTATAATCATGGTGGCATACAATGTGTGAGTGAAGAGGATATTGTAGTGGATGTATTACATGTTTTCCCCTTCATTTATTAGACTAAATAATAAGGACTAGTTGTTTTTATGTGGATGTAGCCCATATTGGGTGAACCACATTAAATCTATGTCTCTATTGTGTTTTGATTTTTGCATTTTATTTCTATTTGTAATTCATTAATATTTCTACATGTTCTATATTATTAACAAATGTAGTTTTATGTTGGTCTTCTTGAGCTATCTTGATCTGATTGTATCCTTAAAATCCATCCATGAGGGACATCATCTCACACCTAGTATTAGAATCAACAATCATGTCAATGTTGGGCAGAAGATAATCACCTTTGGGGCATGCCTTATTGATGTCTCTAAAATTAATACAAATATGTATACCCTATGGATTTTTGCTTAATAGGACTATATTTGATATCCATTAAAAATAATCTAGTGGTTTGATGAATCCAGCTTCTAATAATTTCTCTAGTTCTAATTTTACCAAATGAGTGATGTGTGGATGCATATTTCTCAATTTCTATATGACTAACTTGGTATCTGGATGGACAATAATTCAATGCACAACCAAGTCAGGGTCTAAGCCTGGCATGTCATAGTAAGCCCATATAAAAATATCAATGAAATCTCTCAAAATGGTGATAATATGATTAGGCTCCTCATCGCTGAGGGAGGATCCAAGATAAATAATTTTGGGATCATCATATGTCCCTAGTTTCACTTTAGTAGTGTTTTCTATAAGGATTATAAAACCATATTCTATAATAGTAGGTAGCATTTGATCCTGATCTTCTGTTTCTCCTACAATTTTTGGTTGTTCTTCCCAAATTTCTAGAGAATGTGAGGAATATGAATTTGTAGGCTTAGGTAATGTCCAAATAGCAAATATTTTATGAAATTCAAGAGCAAGACACTCAAAGACTTCTTGTTTTTCTGATGTGATACTTGTATTGTCCATGGAGATAGGATTTGATGGAGCTTGTGTGTCTAGTGGAGATGATCAAACCTTCCCATCTAAGAGCACTTAAAATAGGTTTTCAATTGAGGGCTTGTCTTTTTATTTACTATTTCCTTGATCAACAAGAACTTTAAGGAGGTTTTCACCCAAGGATCTCGATGTTTTATCTTTTTCATGACCAAGAAAGTTTATCTGCTCTCTAAATTAGGTAGAAGGATCCAACAAAAAATCAAATCCTTGTTTATGATCACCAATTGGTAATCCATCTCTGAGGCCCATGTAATATACAATAAATTCTTCATTCTATAATTCATTAAGGCATATGAATGAATTTCACTTGTCCCAATCCATGACTTCAAGATGGCAAAGGAAAAGGGAACAATGGGGTGTTATAGACATAATGGAATTTGAATCAAATAATTCCATGTTAGCAAGCTCATAATAAATACTATAATGGGATGCTACATTATTGTCCGGAGTCTCATCACTATTCAATTCAAAAAAATCACTATCAAAATTCATGAGGTCACCCCCAAGTGGTATAAACACAAGACCTTAGTTCATGTTAGATTTACCATCTAATAAAGGTCCCAGGATTCCTTACTTTCAGGACCTGAGGCCTTTTCCTATATAATCAAAGTTATCCATAGTCTAATTAGGGATAGGATATTTTGGATTCTAAAAAAAATCAGTAATGCCATCAAAATATAAATAGTCTCCTTCAATGAAAGCCTCTCAATCCCAATTTGGTGAAGTAGTAGGTATAAATACCATTGGTTTTTTCTATGTATCTTTCTTATTTTTCCAAATCATGTTAGGTCTATAAGGGATTTTAGAAGGTTTGGGTTTGCCAGAATATTTAGGAGACTTGGGAAAATTAGTAATATGAAAGGCATCTTTAAGATAGTATGTGGAAAGGCTTGCATCTTATATAATAATTTGTTTTACAAGGGTTGTGGGAAATGGATCAATCAAAGTGGAAGCAAGGTCACTAGGTTTGATATAATTGGATTTGGGTGGATGTGAAACTATTTCCTTGTTCTTCTTTTCAATGAATTTAGAACCAATACAATAGTTATAATTATGAAATTTAGCGTCTAGGTGTTTGTAATACTAGTAAGACTACAGATCAGCAAAAATGGTGACTTCAATCCCATCATGGGGGAACTTGAGACATTGATGTAAAGTGGATGGTATGTATTATACTTCATGGATCAAAGGACAACCAATAATTATGCTATAAGGCAACTCAATATCCATAATATGTAACAAGGTATGATGGGACACAAACCTAATAATGACTGGCTAACATATGGTACTAAAATATTCTCTTTTGATGTTTTCAAATGCCTTGATTATAATTATATTTGGTTGGATGTCCTTCATAGTATAACCCAATTGTTGTACTGATTTTAGGGACACTATATTCAACCATAAACCATTATATATAATAATCTACTTGATTTTATGATTTTCAATTATGACCTCAATATACAAGGGGTTGTTATGGCTAGGACCAACAGTGGACATGTCTCTTTGATCAAATGTAACCTGTCAAAATGAAGATAAATGTCCTACAAGTGTTTGGAACTATTCAGGGTTAATGTATTGGGGAATAGTATATTATCGAAGGTCATTTAAAATAGTTTTATGCACTTAATACCTATGTAAAATATTTAAAATAAAAATTTATGCAGGGGTTTTACTAATTTGGTCTAAGATACTATATGGATTTTCAATAGTATCATGAGAAGGTTTAGCCTTGGTTGGCACAATGTTCAACTTTGGATCTAAAGGCATAATGTTCATGTTAAGTCCAGTGTTGGAAGAGGACAAAGGGCCCTGAAGGGTAACTCATGAGCATTTAGTTGTGAATACGCAATGTAGAGGTGGAAAGGAGCCATTATAATTATAAGATGAAGGAAAAGGGCCTTGGAGAGTGACTTATGGGCATCTAGTTACATTTTCATAATTTTGAGTCGACAAGGAGCCATTATAATTAGAAAAAGGAGGTCTAAAAATAGTAACCCACAGAAATTGAGGCATAATAGAATTACTTGTACTCGATGTGGTGTTAATTGATGGAGAGGGTGTTGACCCTATAATGAGGGGTTTAGCACTTCAAGAAGTATGAGATGGTTCATGAGATTTAATAGTGTTAGTGGTAATGTGGTTTGTCAAAATACACCCCATGATATTATTGTAATTATAAGGCATATTGTTATAACCCAAGTTATTAGCATGGGTATTATGATCCTGATTATGATCATGTTGATTACAATTATGACTTTGGGCTTGTTGTTGCTTATTATATCCTTAGTTCTAATTGTTTCTTTTTGGTTTTTGATTGTGTCTATGAAATGGGTCTTTATAGATTCCAATATCCTAATTAGTGTTTTACAAGGCAAGTTTAATTTTACCGTTGTCGCTTTCAATCAGATATTTAATGAGATGTCATAATTGAACACATCGATAAGCACCATGACCAATAACATGATGGAAGTTATAAAACTCATCTGCTCCATACCAATCAAGTTTGGGTTGATCTTTAGGAAATGGCCTTGGTATAGGCCACACAATAAGATTAGTTTCTATGATATTTTGGAACATGGCCTCTAGAGGCTCTCCTAATTTTCTAAAAGAATCTATATTTGTTATTGAATACACTTCATGGAGGGACCCTTTGCAAATTAGTTGGTGGATTAGGTGGAGCTAATTGCACATTTGGAGCTAGTGGAGCCTGCACCATTTGTACATGTCTAGATTTAGTTACTCTATTTCTTACCATGTTCTTGTTCTTATTAAATCCTTTAGGTTTATCTGTTGAAATAGCTTGAATAGGTGATTAGATTTTATTGGGAATTTGACCCTATGAATAAATATTAATAAGGCCTTTAGTGATAAGTACCTTCTCAATCTGCACACCTTTGTCTATAATTTCCTCTAATGTGTTTTTGAAAGTGAGTCATAGATTATGCACCACCTCAGGGTGTAGATTATGTGCAAATACATTGGCCAACTATTTGTCTAGAAAATTGTGGTGAAATCATCTAGCTAATGATCTCCACCATTGTAGATATGTTGTGAAGCTTTCTCCATATCGTTGTTTGCCTTTGCACAAGTCTACCACAATCAACTCATGTTCAATATTGTATGAGAAGTCGTTGAATTTTTTTTTAGATAAATCATTTCAATCTGCCACCAATCCCTTGGGTAACTTAAGGAGTTAGTATAAATATTGTCCTACTAAACTTAATGAAAAAAAGTGAATCAAATAAAGGTTGTTATAAGTGACCTCTTGGCACAGTAAAAAAATGCCTATATGTTTGCGAGGGTCACCCTTCCCTTTGTATTTGTCAAAATTGGGTGCCTCAAAATGAGGTAGAAAGAGGACTTGAAGAATACTCAAATCAAATGAACATGGATATATCTCATCAAATTCGTATTTCTTGAATTGGTTTACCTTCTCCAATCTAGATACAATTTCCTTCATCAAATTCCACTCTTAAATGTTTGGTGCATTTGTAGGTAGAATATAAATCTGTCAGGGTGGTATGTGCCCCTGTTGTATTGATTTTTTAGGGATATAAACCCTATGATTTGTAACTTTGTTTTGGTTCACTCCTTGAGTCGAGTAAGTGGGCTACAAATTCTTGGGTTGATAAACATTCCATAAAATATATTGGCATGAATTGTAAGTGTTTTGTTAATTTTGGGGAGTCTATGGTCAATTCACCAAAGTATGCGTTGGTTGAGAGGAACTTCTCAAAGTAATTTAAACAATTTATTCAATATGTACTACCTTTTTCATTCTTTGATTCTACAAAGGAATAAGAGGCTCTTCATGATTGAAAAATGTATGCTCTGTGTTTGGTGAATCATGTTGTATAACTTCTTGAGGCTTATTTTTTAAAATTAAGATACTATGATCCATCATAGATGTGTTCTCAATTAAATTATACTACATGTATTCTACTACATCCTCTTATTATTTAGAAGCGTTATTGTGTACTAAAGTGGTAGCTAAATATTTGGTCAAGTTCATGATAAGTTGGTCTACATATCATTGACTTATCTTCTTGATCTTAGTGGTAAGATCTTGATCATTAGGTGTTTACTCTATGAGCACTTGCTTTCCTTTAGAAGAATTAATGTTTGATTTTGTAATATGATCGAGGGATTGTTCTAATTATTGTTCTTCTACCCTAACCAAGGTATGTAATTGTTCCATGGGAAAGTCTAATGGTAATCTAATGCCTGATTTAATCAACCTTATGAGTGCTTTATCTTTTTCCTCTAAGGGTTGATGATCAAAATAATCTTCTTTCGATCCTATGGTCATTAGAATGTCTTCAAATACCATATAATTCTCTTATCCATCATAAAAATGATTTTCCTCATAACTAGGGCCATAATATATCCCACTACGAGTATACCTTTGTGTTATTTATAAAAGATTATTCTTTATGTTTGATAAGATTTGAAATGTGTTTTTCAAATGTTAAAAAGGTGTGTTTTTATTTCTTCAAACAAGTGACAAGGTAAAAAGAGATTATAATAAAATAAGTGGCATAGTACCACATAATTAGAAGAAATTGTTATGAAATTAATCAACTTTGGTGGTTTGCAATCATCAAATTAGAAGAGCGTATGATAACTTTAAAACATATAGTGGAAGCTAGCATAATAAACTTAGATCAAAGATACATCAATATCATAAAATCTAGGTACAACTTCGATGAGTTTTGACTAGAAAATTAGAAGAGAGTATTTTTGATGAAGAAGGTGATAATGTGAACTAAGAAGCTCAAAACATGAAAACACACAATAAATCCTAAGTATAAATCTAAAACTAAATGGGTATCACAACACCACCACATGGTAATAGGATGCATAATGATCTTAGAACTTAGAGTGTGAGCAAATGCAAGATTACCTAAGTTCACAATGATTAAAAAGGATGATGAGTCTATATAACAGCCTTCAACCCAAATGGGAAATCATACGTAAGTTAACTCAAACCAAGTGCAAATAGTAAATCAATTAACACCTTGGCCTAGAACTTAGAAATTTGAGATTTTGAATTTGAATTAAAAATGAAGGACTTAGAGATTTTTGTAAAATATTCTAGACTCAAATGGGTAGTGTTGATGCAGTGGATTGCACCCTCGACAAGAGGCTGAGCTCTTGCCTTCCACACGTCACAATGGGATTTTCCTTCATCTTTTCATTTTTGTGGGATTTTCTTCTGAAGGATTTCTTAAGACAAAATGTCTAAAGGAATTCCTTCAGACATTTTATCCAAATAAATTCTCTTGTTCACTTTTCCAAAGGAATTCCAACCCTTTTGGCCTTCTCTTTGATCCCTTTGCAAGTGTTCCCTGCCCTCCGCAAGGGCACTTGGAATGGTCCATTTTGCGCCTAAGTGTTGGGAACTTGTTTCTTTCCTGTAGAGTCCATATGAATTTCCTATAGAGTTCGTAGAAATCAAGACCTGTGCAAAATCAAAAAATGAACTGGCTTAGAACAGTAGGGAAGGAAGGAGGCTGATTTTTTGGCCTATTAGACCAAAAATGGTCAACAAATTGGTGACTCCCAGGGGAAGCATGCCTGTTATGCTTAGAAACTAGTTGCCTTAAAGTCCATTAGGCACGGAGTCAATGCAACTTAAAAAAGGTCAGCAACAGCCCCGATAGATCCAAGAAACAATCATGAAGCTTCTACCCCAAACACAAAGGAAAACACACACAAGGCTAAAAAACACTACTTGTACAAACAACACTTAGGGAAAATAGGGAAAGAAAACTGAAAGCAAACTACTTATGTACAGCTAACCAAGTATATTTGCTTCCCTCCTGGATCAAAGGGAAAACTTCTCAAGTCTCCTTCATGGCAAGGAAACTTATGGTGCCAGACAAGTGGATGAATGGAATGAAGACTTGGTGACCTACTCCACTTGCCTGCCACCTCAATTGGCTTGCATCTAAGTGGATCAGATTCAAACATGCTTCCAACATATATGTACTCTTCTTGTTCTTAGAAGCTTGTCAAATGTTGGCTCTTCATGCTGGTGTGTTTCATCAAGAAATCAACGGTTGTTGGCTCATCACCATAAGCCCCTTGATCTGCATAGCTCCTTTATAGTGCACCATGGTTTGACTCATTTCCTTCTACTTCATTGAAGACCTTTTCAAACTCATCTTCTACTCCCTCATGGCTTTCTTGAAGAAGGGTGACTGTTGTGATGTCTGAAATGGAATCACAAACTGATTGCTCATCCCACAAAACATAACATTTTTGTTCAAAGCTCTCTTCTTCAAGGCTTTCCTCAAGATGGAAACCCTCTCCTTTTCTTTCTCAAGGATCAGAGTCTTTAGTTGTTCAAATACATCCACCTTATCCTCCTCCAGCTCAAGCATCATGGCATAGTTATCCTCCTCATCGAAGCAACAAGGAAGTTCATCAAACAAGGGAGCAGAGAGCTCACCATGTTTACGTTGCTCTTCGTATTAATGGAACATCTGCATGTATGTATGACCCATGTCTTCTCCATTGCTGATGATGTCTTTAGAGGGAGCATCCATGATGATTTCCTCTTCATTGTCACTCATGATAGCCTCTTAGATAGCTGTAAATTGGATCTTTTGATCTTCACTCACCTCCTGCAAAATAGGTTCCTCCTTGAGAAGGGATGAAGTGGAAGGTTGATGATTAAAACCATGTGGAAGAGGAGGCAATCCTTGAGCTAGAATCAAATGATTCTCCTCCTTCCATTTATCCAGCACTTCATCTATATCAGATGTGTTCTAATATCTCTCTTAGAGGTGTGTAGATGGGGTGTGTTCAGACATGGAATCTACTATTTGGTCTGAACCGTCCATCACACATTGGCTGAGGAATCTCACTCTGGACTCCAACTCTACAATTCTCCTGGCTATATTTTCTTGGAAGAGCCTTTCTTGGAGGTCACAATCATCATCACGATGATTAGGAGCAACTTCATCTTTTTCAAGGTTTTGAGCAAAACCTTTCCCATCCTCCTTCCTGCCCCATGATTCCATTGTTTGCTTCCAACTCATGACCTTAGGATTGCAATTTTACCTTTTTGAATAGGAAGTAACTTTATCCTCTTCAAGTTCCTAAGTTGGTTCATGATATTCCTTCTTCCAACTTGGAATCTTGACATCATGTTGAGAGACCTGAGGGTTGGTAGAAGGGGTGTCTTTTGGCATAGGCTCCTTTCTAAGGTCTAAAAACTCCATCTCTCCTTCACTAAGCAATCTCACCTTTACTTCTAATTTTTCAATTTACTTAGCTAGATTTTCTTGAAAGAGTCTTTCTTAGAGCTCATAGGAACCAGCATAGAGATGGGGAGTGCATGAAGGCTATCATAAAATACAAGAAGCTTCTTGACGAAGGGTGGGAGGGACTTGAAAAGGACTAACCTCATTTTTTACCTCACACTCTTGGACAATGTCTTTATCGTCTTTGTTATTCCATGACTCAACCACTTTATTCTAGCTCATGATATTAGGACTAGGCATCTCCTTTTGGGGTGATGGGGCTATAATGTGAGAGGGTAGTGAGGGTTTGGATTCCACTTCCCTTGCTGCCAAAATAGACTATTGCATTTGAATATTTTCCAATTCAATCTATTTATCAAGATTAGCCTTAAACACAAGATTTACTATTTCAGAACTCTCCTCAACATGATTAGGGAAAGGACCTTGCTAGGCTTGACTTGGCTCATAAGTAGGGGCTATGTATGACTGATATGATACTTGGGGAAGTGGATATGCAGGTTGATAGAATTGGTAAGGCTACCTCTCATGAATACTTAGCCTCCCTTCCAAAGATGCAATCAAACCACTCACATCCAGCATCTCACTTGTAAGCCTTTGCCAATTGGCTCTTTTAATGGGAGTCCATTCACTCTTAACCAGATCCAGTGCATTTCTCACTTGATGGATGATATGATTAGGGATTTCTTGGCCACATCCCCTTTTGGTGTCAAGCTCTACTACATACTTTTCATATCCCAATAGTGCTTGTTTGAAGGTGGAAATGGGTTGATTGACAAAGAGATTAGGTTGAGTAGGAGAAGTGACACATTCAGAAGAGTGGGCATAAGACTGATATAACTCATGATAGGGTTGAGACTAATCATATTAGACCTGATAAGAATAAACACAAGGCTGGTAAGGATCATAGCCAGGCTGGCCAAGGACTTACTCAAATTGAGGAGGAAAAGGCAAAGCCTGAAATGTTTTACCAACCTGTAAAGAGAAAAACTCATAACCATACGCATCCTTGTTGCTTGAGGTGAGTTTATGAACACACTGAGCTTGATCAAAACTATATGAAGGAAAATAAGGTCCATGTTTCTGAATGATGGAATTATACATACCAAAATGCTATTTCTTGATGGCACTAGGATTTCTTAACCAGTTGATTTAACTCAGAGTCATCATTGGTGTTGATGAAAAAGCCTCCACAGGCTGGTTGGTTGAAGAACACACCAAAATTCCTCAACTTTTTGGACAAAACTTTTCCCACAATCACCTAATTAAAGGTCAAATGATGCATTGATGGTTTGTTCTACTGTAATAGGACCAGCACCAATCTTGGAACTTTTTTGAGTGTTTGAATGTGGTCCCACCAGGCGTGCCAAAAAATGTTGACACAGTGGATTACACCCTCGATAGGAGGTTGAGCTCCTGCCTTCCACACGTAATAATGTAAACTCCCTTCCTGCTTGTGGACCTGGCAAAACTGGGGGGAGAGTCTCTAGATAAGGGCTAGCTCCCTTTGATGTATCTTTGAGGTCCTGGATTTCCTACTGCTAACAAATAAATGAAAAAGGTGGGGGGGTTGAAAAGGGAGAAGGATGATAAAAATAGAACCTAAACCTAAAATAAAAGGTGATACACCAAAAAAATTGATCTACTTAGCTCAAACATGCACTTTTCACTAAGAAGAAGCTGGCATACACTTCATCTGATGTTGGAAACTCTTTTGTATCAGTGAGTCAGGGGTCCGTGGAGATATAGGGAGGAAGAACTATTAAAGGTGTTCTCAGACACACTATGGCAGCCTATTCACATGCACCTATATTCTTGATGTAGACACTTCTGGCAGACCTACAAAAGAAGAAACTTCACAATGTACTAGACATGCTGGAATCGTTCTGTGAAAGCATAAAAGAAAAGGACTTAACACAAAAAGAAAACATAGACATATGCATGAGTGCAAGTTCAAATGGAGGTAAAAATTGCTAAGTCTTGATTCAAGGTAAAATATGGTAGAGTTCTTCTTTATAAACCCAGATATTTTTGGGTAGAGCTTTGCCTTAAGGGCTAAGAGATATCTTTTCTCAAAATGAGAAGTTTACAATATATAGAAAGAGGAGAAAACTTTGGCACTTTTTTGGAAAAGACTTTGGTGCCCCTTTCTTAAAAGTGGCCCATGTGCATTTGAGAGCATCGAGAAGGAGAAGTCATTGTTGCTGATATCATGCTTCTAGAAGAGCCCTACTAGAATTGTGCTATGTAATCACCGATCTTGACTTTGGCATTCAAACATTAATGTGAAAGCACGGGCTGTGCCTCTTTTTTTGTAAACAAGACTGCTCCTTTCAAATATTCATATGGTTTGTCTGCTTATAAATGCAAAGTGGAGAAAATAGGGCATGTTATTCACTGTTCATGCCTCTTGATGACCACTTGGTAGGCACTATTCCAACTGTAGAAGTAAATCCTTGAGTCGACACCTCCCTTTGCTCCCTAGACTATTTTGTCCATTTATGCACTTTGTCTCTTCCTGGTTTTGTCTTCTCTATCTCCTTCGGCCCTCGAGGGCTATCTTCTTGGTGGGTTATTGAGTTCACTCATAGCTTATCCTTAAGCTTTTCAAAATCAATGGATATTTCACTCCCTTAAATTTGATGTCTATGCACCCATCACCCCTTGGAATTTCTTTGACCTTTTCCTTTCCTTTGGCTTTTTTGCTCTGGTTGAGCTTTTGTCTTAGTCAGGTCCTCATTGTTTTGGCAGCCAAATTTCTTCAAACTTTTGTCTGAAGGATATCTTTCCTTCTATTTTGCCTTCATACGGGCTTTTCTCCTCGCTATTTTTCCCACAGACAAAATGTCTGCAAGAATTGTCTCGATCACTTTATCCTTTGAAAACTTTCTTCGAGTTTTTTTCTGTGGCTCTTCCTAAATTTCTTCAGACTTTTTGTCCAAAGGAATTCCTTTGGACAAAAGTCTAAAAGAAATCATTTTATGCTTTTGCCTTCATCTGTTCATTTTTGTGAAATTTTCTTCCGAAAGATTTCTTCAGACAAAATGTCTAAAGGAATTCCTTCAGACATTTTGTTTGAATAAATTCTCTTGTTCACTTTTCTAAAGGAATTCCAACTTGCCTTGTGTACTTTTCTAAGGGAATTCCAACCCTTTTGGCCTTATCTTTGATCCCTTTGCAAGTGTTCCCTACCCTCTACAAGGGCACTTGGAATGGTCCATTTTGTGCCTAAGTATTGGGAATTTGTTTCTTTCCTGCAGAGTCCGTAAAAATTTCATGTAGAGTCTGTAGAAATCAAGACTTGTGTAAAATCAAAAAATGAACTGGCTCAAAACAGCAGGGAAGGAAGGAGACTGATTTTTTGGGCTGTTGGACCAAAAATGGTCAATAGGTAGCATAACAATGTTTCTTACCAAAAATAAACATAATGTTTTAAATGATGGTTTGAATAAGGCAAAGAGAGGTTTTAATTTGGTCATCATAACACCTCCTTATTCAAATAAAATGGTGGATAACAAAAGTGTTTGGTTGTGACATGTTTTGGTTTTCAAATAATTTTTAGACTCGATAAGATCAAGCAAGTAATGGATAAAATGAAAAAATACAACTAAGTATAATGTCCAAAGTCCTAAAACTAAGAAGGTTACATCGTGCCATTGAATATCATCTATATATGTGCTCTTGGGTGGATTTTAAGTATTAACCCAAAAATAAAAATGCATGAATAAGTAGGGTTTTTACACCCCCCTTCTCCCAAGATATTGTACGGTGACATGAAACTTTATGATACTCGTCCTGTATCAATAATACATGTGCAAAAAGTGGGGTTATTCTAAAACTTTTTTTTTTCTAGATGATCCCAAGTGTGGATAACACTAGATATGCCTCACGTCAATTGTATCTACATCAATTGGCTTGTTATGAAAAGGTATTATCCTTTTCACAACCATTACATCTATTACTTGCTTAGTGTAGTGTGATGTTTGAATTACCCCTATAGTTCGAAATGAAGTACTATTAATAGAGTTTACTTAACCACTTAAACAAACATCTCAGTGGGTCACCCTCAATTTATATACCCCACCATAGAGTGGGGTTGAAATGATTTCAAGAGATTAATTCTTAGGTCAATAATTCTCTAGATAACTCATGAGGCGGTGATGAAATATCACTCATAATCTAAGTTGCATAAAAATAAATGACAAAGTGAAAAGACTTTAAGGTTGTGTTTAGATCACCCAAACCATACATATTTGAGAAGAGCCTTAACAATTTTCCTTTCATTCCTTGGACAAGGTACAAATTCAATAAAATATCACTTTTGGTCACCTAAGTTTCCTAAAGGGGATGGGGGGAGAGCATACATGCATCAATCATTTTACAAAAAACAAACAATTTTAAAAGATATAGCATAAAAATAAAACACTCTTAAGAATTTTCAATCTAAGTGAGTGTTTATTTTAATGCACCAAAGTGAAGTGATTTTGAAATTTGACCCCTTGGCCTTAGTTTAAAACATGTAAAAACTTTCACAAAATAACTAAACATAAAACACCTAGATTCCTTTTAAGCACCAAATGAAAATATTCAAGACTTGACTATTTTCAAATTTGTGCCTTTCTTCTGCTTATGACCTACAATTTTTAGAGTGTTTATGTTTGTCTTGAAGCTTACATATAAATGAGAAAACAAGATTTGAAAATTTGCTCTCAGGTCTCTATTTTTTTGTTATAGAGATTGACATCAATCTATGTAGGGACTGATATCGGTTAAAAGAGACCAATGTTAGTCAATTTAATCTAAATCAATGTTGATTGATTAGAATCAATGCTAGTTACTTGTAAAAATGCAATAAAAACACAATGATTTTCAAAAATGAGATTATTAGTAAAACAAACATAAAAATAAACTGTCTTTGAATCCTATAATATAATAGTTAAATATAGAGCATGCAAGCTCTAAAACAAAGAATAACAACCAACAACTTTCAATAAAAAATTAAAAACCAAGTTTTCCACCATGTTATGCCCTTCACATATGATTGATGTTGATTAGGATAGGATTGATGATGGTCAGAGTAAATTGATGTCAATCACTATGTAAACTGTGTCATTAGAAAGAACAAAAACACATGAAAAATGAAGATAAAACTTGATTTTTAGAGATTTTTAATCATGTATTAGAAGATCTAAGAGTTACAAATTAGTCTCCTTACTTATATGGGATGTGTGGTCTCACTGGGTGTGCCAAGATGTAGAGTAGGAATCCAAAGTGAGTTAGATCATGTATTAGTCAAGTAAAACTCAAAATAAGAATAAAGAACATAACTCACAAAGTCAACTCCTTCATGGGGTTTTGAAAATGAAAACTAAGAGCTATTTAAAGAAGGAATACAACATCAAACCTTCCTAGGAGCATCCCTCCTCTAATTATGGCTCAAAAATGTGATTGTCCTTTGATTTGGTTCTCCAAGTCTTTATCAATGATGAATGGCTTACTCCTCCATCATCTCTTAATGCACCAATGAACTAGTCTCATGATATTGATCAAATATATGCCAATATTTGAAGTAATAACAGTACACAAAAATATTTTGTGAATATAATTTTTCATAATAAGTTTACACCAAAAAGAACTTAAAAGGATGAGTGAGGACCATTATATTTATAGATTTTTATAAATGATCAGAATCAACCATGACCATCCATCTTGAGATCAATATTTGTGCCCATAGATCAATTAAATTTTGGAGGCTCAATCCATAAATATCCCCATTAATATTTGGAAGAAAGGGGCATTAATGAGGCATGGGATGGCTTAAACTAGATATTTGTTCCATTTATGGCTTATGGATGCCACCCCATTGATGATGTCACTAAATGATGCAGATATTAGAAATGACTTACCAATTAATATATCTTCAATATCTTCCATGGATTTTCCACTTAAGTTCTTTATTTGGTTTAATTTACCTAAGTGAGATTAATTAGTTTAATGCAATTCATTGGAAATTGGTTGACCACTTAATCAAACTGGTCGAAATGTCTAGTTACTGAGTCATAATTTGACTGGAGTATAATTAGAATAAGGTTTCAACTATGTATGGAATAATACTCCATTTAGATAATTTTAGATGTGAAATAATACACACACATGCTATGTGCTTCCAAATTAGATGAATTCAGTGGTTCAGAGTGTCAAATTGCATTTTTGTCATTTTAACTCAATAATTTGGGAAAAACCAATAATCACATAAAATGCATTGCCCCATTTAGTGATATATTAACCTAAATCTACACTTTTATATTACAATATTGAACCATTTAACACATTTTAGTGATTTTGGCCTAGATTGTGCATTGTCACAGAATTTTGAGTAAGATTGACAATTTCAACATAATGGTGAGAGGAATTGGATGTCTAAAAATATGATGGACATGACCAAAAAAAAGTGATATCTATCAAGGGGATAATTTAAAATATTTTATGGAGATATAAGGATTCAATTCACCATAAAGGTGATGTAAAAATCCTTAGCGGAGAGAATACACTCTAAGCAAGTGGGCAAGTCTAAGAACCATCGACATCATAGACCTAGAGAACCCCATCTAGTAAATGTAAGATTCAACTAACAATTAAAGTATATAGATCATCCCATTAATCTTACATGCATGAAAAATAAAAGGATCCTACCTTCCTATAATGTTTTCCTCGCTCTTCAGGACCCCTTATAGAGTCATCATTCTACTGTGAATATTGGATACTTGTGTGAGAAAGTAGGTGGCACTAAAATGTAATATATATAAGTAATGATGTAATAAGACCTCCTACCCTATTCTACTCATATTTCGAATGAAAATATACCTTAGATTTATCATGAGGCCAATTGTGGAGTTTAAACTTCAACTAGAATAGGAGATACGCCAAAAAGATCATGTCATTTAGTGAGATCTAACTTTTAATACATAATTTATACTTTAACATTTTTTTCTTATGATTTGGATTTTAAATCATTTAAATTTTTATATTTTACTCCTCCATAAAAAATTTTAAAATCTAAACATGGGTGTTAAAGATGACTATCACTACTGTCACAAGAGAACCTACACCTAGACACTAGAGAGGAGAACTTAAAGATCAATATTCCTAAAGACTCATAGACTTGCACCATAGGAAAGAGTGCAATATTTAAACTAACCCAAGTGTGCCTCAATTGAAATGATAGGGAAATATGGGGATCATGAAATATATATCCATGTAAAAAAAAGTGATACAATGATAATTTTATAGTATCTGACCATAACAAGGGAGAGTTGCAATCATATGTGACTAGGCTAAGATGGATTTAAAAGTACATGGTAATGTAAGTTAAATTGCACAAAGGAAACCCACAAAAGATAAATGTTATGAGGGATGGTAATCATATCACTATAGAAGCCATACTAACCTAAAAAGGCTCTAGTACAGTAAATGATAAAAGATATCATCCCTAAAGATGGGGAATGCAAAAAGATATCAAATAATCACAAGGAAACTAATGCTAACTAATATATACTATCAGATGTGGAAAAATTCCAAAATTTAAAAAAATAAAATGAAGGTTTATAGTAAATCATTCCAAAAGAGGGGAGAATACAATTCTAAAAATCAAAAACCAAAGGTGATACTTAAGATCCACCAAGGAAACTAAGGTTGGATGTAAAATGTGATAAAATGATATATACTAAAAACAAAATATCATGGGACAAACAAGATATATACAATGAGCATCACATATGCTAAATATAAAAAATATGAGATTAAATCATGTAAATGAATGTGAAGTAAATATGAAAGAATTCAATATCTACTCACAAATGACGTGAAAGATATTTAAACACATCATCAATAAGATATGTCAAATCTTATTGTAACTATATCTAACTTGAATTGTAGTCTCTTATACCTTTTTTGAGAGTCATGCAAGGACTTCCATATGAACAAGCTCTAAGTAAAACATAGGCATTATAGAAGGAGGATGTGGATCCTTTTGATGAGAATGACATAAGTGAGGAAGATAGTGTTGATCCGGGTTTTAACATGAAGCCAACAATTAGGGGAAATGGTTGTTAATCCTTTGCCTCTCTTGAAAGGAGACTTGTGTGAAAAATATCCCAAATGTCTCAATTTACAGGTCTTGGTATATTAGTCTTCACCTAAGTGGTTGATGTGGATTATTCCATATTAGGGGCCTATTTTAATGATTTTGAATAAAATAAATAACTCTAACTAAAGCATCCAATGGTTTTCAGGCTTCTAGGATTTAATTCCTTTCACAAGCTAAATTCTCTCATGATTTATCATTTCCAAGAATGCAATGACAATGATAAAATTTTGAGATAGAATAATAAAAGAAACATAGATAGATAGTTGAATTCAGGTTGTTATATTCCTAGGTTAAACTAATTATAAATAAAAGGCAAAAGACTAGATTTAGAGAGGTAAAAATACTTGTTATAAACACAAGTTATCTTGAGCTATCTGACTGAATAAATCCCCATTTAAACCTATCTTCAATCGAGCTAAACTTGGCACAACTTCAACTAAAGATGGTGCAAGAAACTGGTAAGGAGTATGATTACAAGAAAGAAGGGCATCACTATCATAAAAATGCCAGAGAATTACCACTTAGACTTGATAATATTCTAGTTATCTAAATATTCCTTTTGATTAACAATATTAAGAACTCATACAATCATCAAACACTCAAAAAATAATTATGTAACTACAAGCTAAAATGAAAAATGGAAAAAACTATCCTAAGAAAGCAAAAAAATGTTTGGTTCTATCTATCTCATTTCACAATCCACACAAAGCTAGCCCTTATTATGGCACAAGATTTGGTCTTATATAAGCATTCAAAATTGAGGATTTTGAAATAAGAATTCAAAATCTAAATTAAAATTCACCCACTCATGGGGTAGTTGTAGAAATCATCAACATGGCATGCCCACTTGAGGTTCATTGGGGGTGAATCCCCCTCTACTACATCATGGAAATATCAGGGACCATGTTGGACCAAATCAAGAATGAATGTCAATGGGAATTTAGTTGAGATTGCATTTGGATAGTTATCTTCCATGTCTTGCTTAATTAGAGCTATGCCTCTTTATGGCATGTCTTATGTGTTTTATGCTTGATCTAAATGTATATGCCACACTATGGTTAATTATGTTATTGACATTCCCATTAAATTATGTCATTTTCCTTAACCAATTCACTAGTTAGGGGAACTACACAATTGATTATGTAAATCACATCAAATGCATAGTTAAAAATTGGATTTCAATGATTTTGACATCCAGATGGGCCATCAATTTAAGACTAATGCCTTGTTGGCTACATTACCAACATGTCCTTTATTTGCATGGTCTTTTCCATATTATTTTTCCTTACATTTTAGTTATTTAGTTGAAGCTTTAAAAACATATTGACTGTTCATTCCTTGGTAGAGTGATATTTTACCACAAGATAATATCTTGCCCACCCATTGGCCTAACATACTGCTAGGCTTACACAAACCACCCTGGGTCTATGGAGCATCATTATTTTTCCACATGGCATCATCCTACTTACCTACTTTCCTGGGTCTCTAACATCATTTTTGGGTTGCACAAAATTCCTCAGGGCTATCGAGGAGTGATATTTCACCATGTGAGATCCTCCCACTCACCTATTTTCTTGAAGGCTCCATGATCTATATAAACATCTCCATGATAATGGAGTAGTAGGATGATGCCACGCATTATTGGGAACCACTTACACCTTGAAAGAGAAATGAGAGTTTGCATAAACTCTCAAAGAATTCAAGGACGTGATTTCATGGAGTTATGAATATCTCAAGGTATTCAACACTTTCATTTTGACAAACACTATTCCCCTCAAGCTTGGAGCCAAGCTATTTAGATAAATATAGAGGCTGTGAATATGTTGTTAGATCCCCTGATTTTTAAATAAGTATAAAAACTTTTGGTAGCTAATATCATCTACCCAGTGAGATATGGATACAAAGGAGAAATATTTTACCACATTTAAAAATGTCTCTCCATCAAAGAATGAATAGTCAACATCTATTTAAAGCGTCAACCAAACAACCAAAATGTAAGGAGAAGCTACATGGAAAGGAATACACAAACAAAGGACACACTAGTAGTGCAGCTAGTAAATCATGATCGTGAAATTGATGGCATGTTTAGCCATCAAAACCATCAAAAGCAAGGATTTGACTATGTATTTGATGTAATTTATAGGATCAATTGCATATTTCCCCCAACTGGTGAAGTGGTTAAGTAAAATGGTATAATTTAATGGGAATGTCAACAACATTATTAACTAGAGCATGACAAGTGCATCAAGATCAAGCACAGAGCAAATAAGATAAATATATGCAATAAAGAGGCATAAATTGAATTACACAGGACATGGTGGCTGACTATCCAAATGTTATCTCAACTAAATTCCTATCAACATTCATTCTTGATTTGGTCTAGTGTGATCCCTAATATTTTCATGATGCAGTAGAGGGGGATTTTGTACTAATGGACCTCAAGTGGGCATGTTGTGTTGATAATTTTATGCAACTATCCCATTAGTGGGTGAATTTGAATTTGAATTTTGAATTCTCATTTCGAACTCATCAAGCCTACATGCCTATATAATACCAACTCTTGTGCCATAATAAGGGTTGGATCTATGTGGATTATGAAAGGAGATGGATAGAACCAATTTTTTTTTACTTTCTTAGGATAATTTCTTCCCTTTCTCATTTTATCTTGTAGTTACATAATTATTTTTTGAGTATTTGATGATTGTATGAGTTCTTAGTATTGGTAATCAAAAGGACTATTCAAATAACTAGAATATTGTCAAGTCTAAGTGGTCATTCTCTATAATTTTTATGGTAGTGGTTCCCTTCTTTCTTATAGTCATTCTCCTCCCAGATTATTACACCATCTTCAATTGGAGTTGTGTTAAGTCTGGTTCAACTGGAGATATGTTTAAATAAGGATTTATTTAGTCAGATAGCTTAGATTTCACTTATGTTTATAACAAGCATTTGTACCTCTCTAACTCTAATATTTTGCCTTTTATTTATAATCATTTTAATCTAGGGATATAACAACCTGAATTCAATAGTTTATCTTAGTTGCTTTTATCATTCTATCTCAAAAGTTTATCATTGTTGTTGCATTGTTGCAATTTTAGACATGATAAAATCATGAGATAAGTCATCTTGTGAAAGGAATTAAATATTGGAATCCTAAAAAACATTGGATACTTTAGTTAGAGTTTAAAAAAATTGATTCAAATCATTAAAATAGGCCCCTAACATAGAATAGTCCACACCATCCAACTAGGTGAAGACCAGCATACCAAGACTTGATAATCAAGACCTTAGGGAGATTTATTCACACAAGTATCCTCTTAAGAGAGGTAAGGGATTAACAACCCCTTTGCCTAATTGTTGGTTGTGTCAAAACATGCATCAACATGTTTTGGCACTAGATGGAGGGTGTGAACAATGATTTGAATTCATTAGTTGAAAACTTGAGCTAAGGCATTTTAGAGCCCTTCTATCCCACTAATCTAAAGCTTCTCTTAAACTATAGGGTAGATTAATTATCACTTGATCAAAATATTATGGGGATAACATAAAGATATTAATACTCCCTAACTATAGAATACCAAAAGTAGGAACTAGCAAAGGGAAAGAGAAAGTCAAACCCATCCAGTCGGCTAGTAATTCTTTGACTATTGAGTCTATCCCTTTGGTTAACCTATTTTTTATCCCCATAACTTTATTGATGTCCAACATGGTATAACTTAGATAAGAAGGATTTTTTTCTATGGTTATCCAAGGCATAGCTCATGATTTTCCCAAACATCCAGACAAGTTTTATTCCAATTTCATAATGGGAGGTGCCCAAACTATAGAGGAACATATTCAATCCTTTAAAGATGGTTTAATTAGAACCCATGTCCAACATGAGGATGTTTCTTATATATTATTTCCCTGCTCCTTTGGAGAATTAATGTATGCTTGGTATCATGGATTACCATTTGTTGTTTCTTGCACAACATGCCCAATTTTTAGAGTAAAAATGGGGACCCTTTTTTTTTACTTTGAATTCTAGTCTTATACTTCAAGGAGTCGATGAGAATTTTCAATGCTCAGTTCCACAAAATATAGCAATGTTTTAAGGACCCTTACACCCAGGCCAAAGTAGATTCTATACAAACCTCCTTAGAGCTATGGATTTGATGACCTCTATGTTCCTACTTGGGGTTTTAAGTAAGATAAAAAGGCCTACAAGCATCATCTCATTGACCTACTAACCTAGAGGCATTACACTAGTATAGATATTTTAGGTAAGAGAGAGAGTGAGAGGACACCACATGCTGAAATCTCACTCTTCCATATCCCCAAGGCAATACATGCAGCCCAAAAATGATGTTAGATCCTCAGACAAGTAGGTAAGTTGGATGACACCACATGTTAAAATTTCAATGCTCTACAGCCTCAAGGTGGTCTGTGCAAGACTAATAGTATGTTATTCTAGTGAGTGGGTGAGATGTTGTCACATGTAAAAATCTCACTCCACATATGAATGAATATTCAACATCTATTTAAAGCTTCAATCGAACAACTAAAATGTGAGGAGTATTGCCTGGTAAGGGCCATGCAAATAAAGGACACATTGTCAATGCAATTAGGAAGGTATGAGCCTGAAATTGATGGCCCATCTATCTGTCAAAACCATAAAAAAATAATATTTGATTATTCATTGGATATAATTTTTAAAATCAATTGTATAGTGGCCCCAACTGGTGAAGTGGTTAAGGAAAATGAGAGAATTCAATGGTAGTTTCAACAACATCATTAACCATAGCATGGCATATGCATTAGGATACAATCAAGTGGTGGTTGATTATGAAGATATAATCAATACAAATTTCACTACCAAGTGGAGCACCTATGCATATAAAAGAATGCCTTTTAGCTTGATTAATGTAGGCACCACCTTTCAAAGTATTATGGATATTACATTTAAATACTTAATGGGCAAGTACATAGTTGTATATATGGATGATCTTATTATCTTCTCCAAAATGCAAGTGTTGAAGACCTTGAGATCTTCATAACTCCATACAATCACATCCTTGAATTCATTAAGATTTTGTGCAAACTCTCATTTCTATTTTAGAGTGAAAGTGGTGCCCAATAGCATGTGGCATCATCCCGTTGCTCCACTATCTTAGATATGTTTATACAAAGCACAAAGCCTCCATGCAAGTGGGTGAGTGAGAGGACACCATGTGGAAAAATATCACTCCTCCATAGCCTGAAGGTAGTCCATATAGCCCAAAAATGATGTTAGATCCTAAGGTAACCAGGTAAGTAGGATGATGTCACATGGAAAATCTTGATACTTTGCAGCCCTAGGGTAGTCCATGCAAGCCGAGCAGTATCTCAGGATATCAATTGGGTGAGATATTATCACGTGGTAAAATCTCACTCTATTTTTTTAATACACAATCATGTATTTAAATATTCAACCAAACAACTAAAATGTGAAGAGAAACTACATGGCAAGGACCACACAAACAAAGGACATGATGATAGTATAGCCAACAAAGCATGAGTCTAAAATTGATGGCCCATTTGGCCCTCAAAACTATAAAAATCTAGGATTTGAAATGAATTTGATCTAATTTTAATAATAAATTATATAGTGGCCCCATAAAATCTCTGAGAGAATAAGGCAATAGGATTGCACCATGTGGTGTCATCCTGCTCACCAAGAGTTTTGTTGATGTGGAGATGCATTGATAAAATTTCATGAAAAATCAATTAATCCTTTGAAATAATCTCAAATGCATTGGGAACCTTTTGTAAAATTAGATAAGTGTTAAAAGTATTTTAAATAAACTTGATTTTCCAGGATATCGACATGTGGTACTAGGAAATCTTTTGAAGAGAAATGATAAAATATTTTGAAGAATTAGGAACATGATACATGGTTCCATCTCGTTCACCCACTTCCCAGGGCTCTAACATCATCATTGGTATTACACTTGAGGCTATGGAGGATCAATATTTCACCATGTGGCATCTTCCCATGCACCTACTTGCTTGAAGGCTTCACACTCTATATGAACATCTATGGGATAGCAAAGTAGTGATATAATGCCATGTGGTATCATCTTGTTGACTCATTAGCCTAGAGGCATTACACTAGTATAGACATCATCAAAATAATGGAGTAGCAAGATTATGCCACATGGCATCATCCTACTAACCCATTAGCCTAGAGCATTGCTGACATCATTACCCTATTAGGAAACCTTGAATAAAACTGACTATGTTTTTAAAAGACTTTTGAATAGACCTGGGACCATTGGGTTATTGATGCATGGCATTGGGTAAGCTTTGTAAAATTGGATAAGTCTTTTGAAGAAGCAAAAAGGTGTCATGTGGTTGTGGGCAACTTTAAATAAATTTACTAAGTCCCAAAAGACTTCCCAGATAAATTTGGGCCACCAAGAGCTGTAGAAAGGTGCCACATGGAATAAGAAAAGTGTCAATATTTATCTAAAGTAACTAAAAACACAATATAAAAGGTATAGTCAGTTAAACTCAATTTTAAAAGTAATGGTTAAATATTTAAATAAAAATGATAAAGGCAAAAGTTAAAAAATGACTAAGTGTAAAATAAATCTTTGAACAGACTTAACCATTTTACTCGATTCAAAATCTAATTTCATACATCTTTATAAGTGACTAAATAACAAAATGAAACTATATGAAATCATCTAGATCAAAATGATAATCGAAATGGACCAAATTACTTAGGAAAAGAAGTAATAAACTTTAAAATAGTTAGATCATTTACACAATCTTAAGGCAAAATAGTCAGAAATGAAGTTGTAAAATGTGTTTGAAAACACAAGCCAATAAGCAGACTAGGATTTAGTAAAATGATGCAAATTTAGATATTTAAATTAATGCAGCTTAGATATGAATTAAACAAGCAACCACCATGGACTCCTTAAATTATAAGACTAGACTAAAAAGCAAAAAAAAAGGTCTCTATTTTTAGTCTAAAAATGGGGCATGTTGTGTAAGCAAAAACAAATAGGGTGCCATTCAATAATGAATGAGACACATATCTTAGGTTCAAAGAGATGGTTATGGTCATAGGGGAGGTCACCCCTCTGTCCTAGGTAGACCATGTGAATGCTAGTGGGAATATTGAGGTAGGGTCCCTAAAAAATATTTGAAATACTAATAAATGGATCTACACTTATCTATAGAATGTGTATAACATTGGTGCTAAAGATATTATACCTCTCTATTTTTGGGATATAATCAGGTGTAATTTTCACAGGTGACATGTTTGATTGAAGAAGGAAATTAAATTCCTTAATTTGAAGTGAATTTAGATATAGTCTAAGGGTTTGACAGTTGGTCAAATAATGTGTGTTGGTCCCATGGAAGATAAAATAGCACATAGGATTAGAAGATCTCATTGATTAACTATCTATGGCAAGATCTATTCTTTTTAGCTTTTGCTATGCCAAAAATCATTGGTACAATATACACAACCTTATGAAACTCACAATATAGATTTTCCTCTGGGGTGAATGGCTATGGTGTCATATCTTACCGATGTGGAGGAACATAACAAGGTCTATCTATAATATCATTAAACAATTCATAATCATTGAATTAAGTAGATAGAAGTGGTCTAGTATGGGATTGATCCCCTTGAGGCTTGGAAGTACCAAGAACTATTCATATAAATGTAGATAATATATTTGAAGGAAGTGAACTCTAAAGATCAAAATATCTAGTGAAACAATAAGGCCCAGTCATTGCTATATCATCAAGCATGCTTCAAAAAGGCTCAAAAATAACTAGAACTATACGTGAAGTAGAAGCTGAAATTAGTTCCATCTTGGACCTATCAAAATCAATCAAAGAAAGAATGATGTCAGGAAATTTAGATAGAGGAGTATTAGGTTAGATAATGTCAATTAAATTAATGCTAGAAGAAAGTGAGGATTTATCCTAAGAGCACTAAAGAAAAGAATGACAATGAAGTATTTCCACATCCTTGGCTTGCATGTATATAAATAAGTATGGGTTATCTAAGGTGTAATTGTCATCATAATCGGGAGTGATGAGTTATATATTAAGGGATTTGACCACAATGTCAATAAAATATTGATGAGAAGGATAATTTCTATGAATGACCACAGAAGTGTGAAACACGTCAGTTGGCTTCTTGTGAGAATTGGGTCACAAGATAAGCAGAAACTAAGTGATGATAATAAAAAAGGTTTGATGTTTTGATTTTGAAACTAATCTCATATGGTCATCATCATCAAAAATAAGGAAGTTGGGTATAAATTTGTCTACAAGATTAGGGTGATCGTTATAACCTCAATTTGAGTTCATAAGATTGTTAAAATGATGATGCTCACAAAATGTATGCTCGGTAATGGTTCAAGGGTTCAATATTATAAACACTATATTTTTAGAATTGTTTAAAACTACAAGGGTTGGTATCTGTATGCACCCAAATTTTGCATGATATAACAATTCATGACAAATCTAATGACGATGAAGGGACCTCTACCAAAATATGTACAGACCTAGTTCTCTCTCCTTTATTTATTATTTTACCCATCTCTTATCCTTTACACTTGTCAAATTCTCCTTTTCTAATTATTTTGCTTCAAATTTTAAAAATATTGACCTCACGACAAACATATTATGGTGAAACTGTAAATGCCATAATGATTTGTAAACCGTTGTGGAAAAAATGTAAAGTTCATGGTGGTTTCATCTTTTTCCATGGTAGTTCTATTAGCCAAAGTGGTAGTTCTAAACCATCACAATGGTTCATTCTTTACCACCTGAACAAGGCAGCAGTTTCATCACAATGTGAATGTTTTTAAATTTAGCATCTGAGACTCCAATTTTCTTATATTTTACATGTTTTCAGTTATGTTTATTGATTGTTTTACTTTGTGTTTTCCTTAAATATTTCCCAACTCACTTTAATCCTAAATTTATCAAAAATTATTTCTAAATTTATCTCTAAAAATATCTCATTCAAGCTTCAGTTAACTCCCACATGTAACATCCTCTCATTCCTTACAAATTTGTCACTTTTCAAAGGTTTTTAGATCCAAAAATTGTACTAGAGAGTGAAGTTTTTAAGTTTTAAAAAGACTTAGCCTACCTATTTTCATTTTTGAGAAGCTTTGCCTCAATATATAGTCATCTTTGTCTCACTCTACATAAGTTTGGAGAAGGGAATTCACTAAATTTTCAACCAAATTTTTTGTTGTTCATGAATCACTCCAACTACTTTCTTCAGAATTGTGTCTTTCTTGAATTTATTCTCTTATCATACTTCTTGATGATCATATACTCACATCAATTAATTCTTCATCTTCACTTGATATTATCATTGGTTAGATTAGAGGATTTGCTTTCATTTTTTATAGGTGTTTGTTTTTTATCAGAGCTATGAACCGATCTAGGACATAATTGGGGGCCTAGATCCCCAAGTGATCATCTATCACATGTACCAAATATACCAATAATGGCCACAATTGGAATGTAAATACCAACAACAACCACAACTAGCCCAGAAATACTAACGAATGGCCAAAATCGGCTCAATAATACCAATGATGGCCATAATTAGCTCGAGAATACCAATGATGGCCAAATCCATCCTCGGATACCATAGTGAGATTTGAACTTAGGTGGAGCCTGAAACAACCAAGCCACTTTACCAACCCACCCACATATCATTGGTCAATTTTGTTTTATTTATTAGAATAGATTAGATTAATTTTCTCATTCATTAGATAGATTTATATGATACATCAAATCATGGACGAAATGTAAATTTATAATGTTTGGTGCAGGCCAAAATTTTCTTAAGATTCATATTGAAAATAAGAATCAATACTGTACTAATATCCAATGAAATGGTTGTTCACTTCACATTCCCAAGTGACCCATCCTTTTCTTATGAGAATGGAAAATAAACATATTAGAATAAGATAAAACTATCATATGACACCTAGGATTATGTACAATATTGTTACATCCACGTTTAATCTGTAGGGGTTATGGTGAGACCAAGCATTCCTTTAAAATTTACAAAATTTTCTCATCAAAATGTTTTTATCAGGATGTTTGTTGGTTACTATATTGTAGGTAAATGTTGCAATTTGACATTATCATTTTCAACAATGCCAAATCAAATGAAATTTGGTATTGATATGTTTGGTTCGATTTTGAAAGATTAGAATATTTACCATTTGAATCTTATAAGTGTTATCAACCATGAGAGGTGTTGATGAACCCTATTATTCCTAAAAATCTAAAATAACCCTTGTGAGCCACAAAATATCTCTAGTTGCCTCTGAAATGACTATATACTCTGTTTATGCTGAAATTTTTTTCAAATTGATTGATCTTTGGATTTCCAACAAACAACTGTTGTTCCCTAGTTCACCAGAAAATATGTAGTGGATTTTTCATCTTCATGATCACCAGCATATTTAGAATTTGAATATCCAACTAGTTTAAAGTCTCCTACCCTGGAGTATTTTTGTTCCTTTGAGATATATAAAGACTATTTTTACTAATACTTAATGATTATATCTAGGTTTCATGAATCTTGAAAGAACACCAACTAAAAAGGATATGTGTGATCTAGTTTTGGTCACATAAATCAGACTTCTAATGAGTTGTCCTTATTTAGTGGCATCAACCAACTATGTTATATCTTTTCATGTCATTTTTAAATTTTATTCCATGGGCATACTAAGAGGCTTACGATCTTCCATTCTGAACTTGCTTAGGATATCAACAATGTACTTTTGTTGAATGATGGTGAAATACTTTGGTTTTTGAATTACTTCAATACCCAAATAGTAATGAAGATAAACCAAATCAATCATTTCAAATATTTTCATCAACTTTGACTTGAAATTTGTAATGTACCTTTCATTGTTCCTTATGATGCATAGATCATCAACACCACCATAAAGACAATTGTTTTATCAACTATTTTGATAAAAATATTTGCATCTTCAAACTCAAAATGTTTGAAGCTCATGATCATGAAGTGTTTAGCTAGTTTGTAATAGCATGCTCGAGCAGCTTGTTTCAAACCATACAATGATTTTTCAAGTTTGGACACCTTGTACTCTTGATCATTTATTTAAAAACTTTTGATTTGTATTATGTACACTATTTCCTTGAATTAACCATTTATAAATACAATTTTTACATCCATTTCATGAAATTTCCATCTTTTGGGAGCTGTCGAAGCCAATATGGTTTGAATGGTAGTCCATTTTGTTGTAAATTCAAAGTTTTCATCATAGTCCATTCCTTAGTTTTGAGCATGCCCCTTTCTGACAATCCTATATTTATACATGTTAAGTGAGCCATTGGTATTGTATGTGTTGTGGTAGACTCACTTGTAGATAATTAGTTTGCAGTCAAATGCAAGATCAACCAATTTCCAAGTCTCATTTTCTACCAATGCATTGTACTCATCTTTCATTATTTTTCTATAGGGTTCAATCATCTCAACTTGTTTTAAAGATGTTGGTTATGAATCAAATGAAACATTAATTTATTCTTCTAGAGAATTATCCAAGATGAGTTTTTCAATCCTATCTTTAAATTATTTAAGGAACTTCTCTAATTAAAATGTGATTACATGTGTACTTCTAATTCTTATTTTCCCAACTTCATCGGGTTTGACATCTTTCAATGTCTAAGTGGTCCACTTAGGCATTATTTTTTGTAGTTTAGGTTCTTCAATTTCATCATCTGAAGCTTCTTCACTTTTTGTCCCCTAGTTTTATGGCCCATGTTAATTGTCTAATGAAGTTTCACTTTCTCCTTTAGATAAAAAATCAATTGATTCCCAATTGTATGTTCCCCAATAACTATTTGGAACATATAAATCACTCTCCATATAGAAATCAAACTTTACATATATATTAATTTGACTCAATTTTAGATCAATGCTTTCTTTATCCTTTATAGTTTCATAAAAGATAATTTCTCTTGTGATAAGAAACTTCTTATTTTTCTCATCACATAGCCTATTTTTTGGAGGATTCATAATTTCCAAAGTAAATGCATTTACAACTCCTATGGTCCAACTTATTCCTCCTTTCTTTTAGAATTAATACATAACAGGTGGATCCAAAAATTTAAAGATGTCACACTGAAGGAAGATGACCACACCACATCTCATACAAAGTATTAAATTGAAGGGTTGTTGATGTTGATCTGTTGTAGAGGTAAATTGTTGTTTTATCTACTTTGGCCCAAAAGTACAGATTTACCTCTTTGAAGTACAACATAACATGAACCATATTCATCATGATCATGTTCATCCTCTCTATAACTCCATTTTTTTATGAGTTTGAAGGAATATGAGATGATGTTTGATCCCATTTTACTCAAAATAGGATTCAAACTTCTTTGAAATGTATTCACCACCTTTATCGATCCTAAGTGTTTTGATGCAGGTTTGAGCTTCATTTTCAATTATCATTCATAACTTTTTAAATGTCTTGAATATTTTGGATTTTTGTTTGAGAAAATATATCCAAGTCATTTTGCTATAGTGATCAATTAATAATATGAGATACTTATGACCAACCATTGGGATAATTGAAAGAGAACATAAGTCTAAATGAACTAGTTACAAATTTCCATCAACATTCCATTGTGACTTTGGAAATGGTTCTCTTGTGTGTTTGGCCAAAATACAAGGTTTAAAGTTTTCATCAAATTTTGTGGGCAAGGTAGGAAATCCAACACCACCATTATTTTGTAATACATGAATATTTTTATGGTATGATTGAATATATAATGCCACAACATGTTTGGAGACATATCTTCAATGAGATAAACATAATTTATTTAAATTGATGACTCACCGTTGAGTTTGAATCATTTTCTTTCCTGATAGCTAGTCAATACAACCACATTGTCACTTTTCCTTTTGACAGTGACATCACCATTATCCAATAATATGGAATGGCCTTATTTTTTAATGAGTAATAAAGACAAGTTTCTCCAAATGAGCACTAAGATAATTTTTTATTCAATTGAGGAAGGTATAGAACATTTTGAAGTTTGAAATCTAGAAACCCTAGACATTTGAGTCAAATTTTACCTCTTCCCTATGGTCATAGACTTGATATATCTACAAGGAATACTAGACCATAAATTTTTTTATAAAAAATTTCAAAGTAGTCTTTTCATAAATTCATATGCAGGGTGGCCCCAATATTAAGAGCCCAAGAGTCAAACCATGATGAACTAAGACATTGTTTACTTCATCATCTAAATTGAAAAGCACACATTTATTAGTAAATAGAATAGAGTTTGAATCTTTTATTTGTTCCTTTTATTTTTCCTCCTTATTCTCATGGTATGCTTCAATTTTTTCCCATGGAGTCCTACATTCATGAGTTTTAGGGATTCCTTTAACTATCAAATTATTCACAATAGAGGTGTTGTTTATCATATTTTTTATTTTAACCACTTTGATTGTCATTTTTGTTATTTTTTCCCTTATTTTTCTTCTTCTACTTATTATTGCCTTCACTTTTGAAATACATGTCCTTATTGTATTTTTTGGAAGAATTATCCTTTTCATAGTGCACATTTTCACTTACGAACTTGATTTTTCTTCTAAAGGTCCTTTTTTTCTACCATCTTTTCATCCAATTGATCAAATTTGAGATTCTTCAGCTGATTACTCACTTTTAGAGACTCCAAGTAGGTTGAATAATTAAGAAGAAGGGATTTTATGAATATGGTCATACAGATGTCCATTTTGGCATTGTGACATTCATATCATGTTTAATTTCACAAATTTTTGAAGTTAAACTCATCACATCACCATATTTCAATTCAAGGTTAAACAACTTCAATTATAATTGAATGAATTCTAACTCTAAATGGGAATCATGCAAGTCTTTTAATTTATAAATTGTTCCCCATTAAAATTACACCCTTGAATATGAAGAAACACATCTCTGTCAACCAAAACCCTCATTAGAACCAATTTTTTCTAGTATTTCTACTTCCATGTTTAAATATATTTTACATTTCATGTTGGCTCAGCTCGTTGTATATCCCCATTACAAATATCAAACCATATATCATTGAAGATGAATGTGTTATCCACTTCCCAAGACCATTTTAACTAGTTCTCTTTATCAGATAATGTTGTACCAATGATAGATTTGATTGATTGCATTGTTTTTTGTTTTAAACTTTGAATTTTTGAAACTCTTAAAATTGGTTTTTTATCACTCTAATATGTCCCATTTTTAAAAAACTACAAGACCAATATGTGTGTGTGTGTGTGTGTGTGTGTGTGTGTGTGTGTGTGTGTGTGTGTGTGTGTGTGTGTGTGTGTGTGTGTGTGTGTGTGTGTGTGTGTGTGTGTCCTTATTATATACCTATTGATGTGTGGAAGAAGTTTGTTCTTTATTTATACTCGGTAGTATGTGAAAGAGACATTAAGGCACGCCAAAGCAAAATAGTATATGGTACCTAGGTAGCACATAAAAATGATTTAATCTATCATTAATACCAGCTTAACAAAAAACATCATACTTGAAAATATATAACATAATACCTCACTCGGTATATAAATAAACTAGGTAGAGAGACTATGATGAATATATAACATAATTGTTGCATGTGGATGACAAGGTCACTTGACCTAATAAGCCTCTTACTAGGCTTATTAGGTCAATTAACTTTGTCATCCACATGAAATAATTATGTTATATATTCATCATAGTCTCTTTCCATTCTTTATATGGTCTTGAATACATCCCTCTCCTTCACAATCTTACCTTTTGTTTTCTCATGGTCTCTTCTTTATTGCACACATAATTAGGCCAATTAGGCCTTGTATAAATATAAATCACTAGGTCACTTACACTCTTAGTTAGCCAAGATACTTAATCCATTAGCTTCAAACCCAAAAAATGTCTTATGACATGATACACACAAGAATAAATCAAAATAATATCACCATTAGGTTTGAAAAAACTCACTTACACCTCCTTCTTTTAGGCCTACTTAGAGACTTGATTACAATTAGGTCAATCCATTCCATAGAATAACTTGAACCTCTATGGCCCAGATGGCCCTCACCAAAGAAATCCAACCTTTAAAACACTTATTTTTCAACATCAACTAACCTCCTCCATTCTCAATTAGTCACAAATCCTTCACTTACATCTTAAAAGCACCATTATACCTTAAAGACCTATCATGCCTATTACCCCAAAAACACTATCTTCAAAGATGAAGCTTAAACAACCTATAGAAACACATTATAGGCACAATAAACATATTTATGAAAACTTCATGAACTCATGGTAATTATAAAAATCATTATACTCTATCATTCAGGATCTAAATACTCAGAAACACCTCTTTAAAAATATTGCCTAGAACTGTCAATTTGTTCATAACCCAATCATTAGCAACTTGACCTCAAACATAAGTAAAATCACTTTTCAACACTCCAAATTCATTTATAATATCTCATGGAGTATTTATAATATCATCACATGCTTGGCATAATTCTAAAATAGGCATAATGATTCAAGAACATCAAACATACTAACATATAGAAAACTACCTGAATGTTCCAAAACATAGTCCTAATGAATGTTGTCTTTAGCTCCTGTAAAGAAGCTTCCAAGACATTTCATGCATATTCATAGTTCCTATGTGACCTATATAACATCCTCCAATAGATATATTATAATTTATAGTGTCAACCATTGGTATTACAAACCAATCTGTTGACCTTCTCTCTCACAATCCTTACATAGCAAGATAAGTCATTTTGGCTTCCATAATCTAACTTTATATATTGAATTCTAAGATTATTAAAAGCATGTATATAAATTTCCTAAAAAACAACATAATATTCATTGTATGCTTCATCTAAGTTCATAGAGCTTCCAAATCATCATTCTCAATTGCTTACTGAGAACTACCATTCTACCTTGTGGACCAATCATGATGATTATGCATTCTAATATCTATGTAGAAATATAAAATAAACAATAATGCATGAATATTATCTTTAAATATAATTATATCATCTTAAAACATAAATATATATAGGTATAATGGTAAATATGTAATATATAGACCAATCTCTGAAACTTACACCTTCACAGTTTCATCTTCGCTAGAGAGATCATCTTGTGAACAACATTTTCAAAAAAATTAATGATATAAAAAATATAAAACCAATATTTACATGTTTTATAGGTATTTAAAATCAAACCCATTCAATTTGATCCATTCCTAATCGATGACAACTCATCCCTAATCTTATTCTCACTTTTGCCTCATTTTTCTCATTATTTTCACTATTGGACTTTTTAATGATAGGCCAACTTCAATAGCTAGTTTAGTATATTTTAACTATGTAACATTATTAAAAATCACCATGGGAATGAATTATAAGTCACAATATTCAACCTCCATCCGTTGTGTAAATTTGACTTGGTCAACCCTACTTGTCATACAAAATTTTTGAGAAACAAGGGATTTCTTATAGCTTCCACTCACTTATCTGACAAACCAATGCCACCTGGAGGTACCTAATAGAGTCTTATACATGATTCAATCAAAAAACTAGGTCATAAAATCCATTATTATCCATTTACATCAATATATTCCATAGCAGGTCACTATGAGGGTTTAAGGAGGGTTTTAGACCAGTTTCCATTCTTAACATTTGTTCATAAAGTTTTGTCCCAAAAACTAACTCTTAATAGTTATAAAACATTTATAGTACCATTTTACATCTCTCCCTAAGATATCAACTTCCCATACAATAGTCACTTGTGCCAACAAGCATGAGAAAACCCTTCTTGGGTTTTCATCTCTTCATTCTGCACGTACAAGAGAACTTTAAACTCATTTTCATGCTTTCCCCTCCAACTCAGGACCTCAAACTGCACTAAAAAATATTAAACATCATGACAAACCTAAATACATTCTCATATGAGCTCACAAGCCTCCAAACCTAATCTTGATACCTCATTCTACCACCTAGAGTCTTAAGACTAGGTCCATGATAAGACCACTAAATAAGAACTTACCCCTTTGTCTCACTCTAAGAGTCATATGATTGACCCAATGTCTTTCTCACATGATCTAACAATAAATTTTTCAACTTTAAGCTCGTGCACATCCATATCACCACCATCATGCCTCTATAATATATATCCATGTTTAAGAACTAGTCTAACAAACAGACTTACTGGGAACTATACCACTTTGAGATCTTCATGACACCTTATAAAGATTATTACTCACCTTAAAACATATAATATATGATCCAAAACATATACCATCATTCTCCTTTGACCATGTCTCCTTAAACCATATAGTTCACTACCCAAGACTGAACTAGACTTCTTGAACACACAAGACATGAATACAATATCTCTCTCTAAACTCATGAAGCTATGAATATATTCACCAAAGGCATGAAAATAACACTGCCTCAAACAACTCCACATACCTATAATCTTTAATTTCATCATAACTCACTATACTTCACAATACACTTCATTAGATCACTCAAAGTCACACTAGCAAGCTCAAACAATCAACCTTATACCAATGACCATAGCCACCTTCTTGTGAACCAAAAATTGACCTCAAGCTTCATTTCACATCAATAACCTTAGTTATATGAAATCAAAGACAACTCTCACATTACTAATCCTTCTTGACATCAATGATAGTACACAAACATATGAAATCAATGACAACTTTAAATAATCTCCCCCTTTGTCATTGATGGCAAACCACATTGATGTCAAACCAAAAATGAACTAATCATTCTCAAACTATACTACTCTCAACAAGATTCTTCTCTTTCAAACGAAACAATTTCATCAAGAACTTTCTCCCTCAAGAACTTTTACCATCAAGAAATTTCTTCCCCTTTGACATTTATGATAAAGGGTCATACACCCTCTCACAAGGTCATCCACACATAGTCCATTGATCCTTGGACCTAACCATTTATAAAGCCAATAAGACCCCACTTTGTCTATACATACTTCTCTTCAAGCTTCTCAAGACATCATGTTTTAGATAACTTCATAGCATCTTCAGGGAAACACACAGTCAAATAGGTATGTGAGAACAAGTTAGTCTCTGTCAGACTTCTGATATACTTTCTCTCCTTCAAGAAACTAAATACAAGTTACCAAAATAAGTAAACCTATGTAACATGACCCTAAGTTAATATTCAAACTCTTAGACCATTTAAATCTTTAATATACTCTTCATATTAACTCAATGAATCAACTTACTATACATAGTCAAGACCCTATTTATGAAAACTCAAAACATTTGTCATTCTTAGATCACTAAACTTCTTCAAGGCACTTATAATATGTCAACTTAATCTTTAAATCATATCCAATTCTTGAATCTCATGGACAATACCTCTACCAAAAATGGCATTGGTCTTATAGACCAATCAACAACTTTGATCATGACCACATAATCAATAAAGAACCGCTCCTTGACTTTTTGCTCACAAGAGTCAAGCCTATATCTCATATTACATTCAAGAGACCTGATTTAGGTCCCCCTAACTCCATGCTTCACCTCTACTATATGCCTTTATGATTAATACACTATCATCCATATGAGCAACATTCTGCCTTACCTAACTTCATATCTCCCAAATAGATCTTTTCACCATTCCTCAAAATAATCACGCTCTTAGTTTTTCTTAAATAACCATCTCACACATTTATATATCTTGATGCCACCTAGATGGTACCTCCTTATTAGATAATTTTTCTCCAAACCTAGTGAACATCTTCAGAACAACTTTTCTAATCTTACTAGAACATTACACCAACTTTCATCTTCTACAAGATGATAAACATACTGATCTTGCAACTCACCTTCACAAGCTTAGCCTTCATGGAACTCTTTATTACTCAAGACAAGATACTTCTCTCCTAGGTCACTTCCAAATAGATATATTGCATACAAAGATATATAACATAAATTCCCATACATGTAGACCAATGAACTACCTCTTGAACACCATATCATGACTCTTCATGAACTGAACAACACAATTTTATAGTCATCTACTTAGGTCTTTCAATAATACTTCCATATTTTTTAACAACTTTAAATAGTCTTCTTAATCTCATTGGTCTTGTAGACCAATCTATAATTCATATGCCTTCTTGGAACTCATGATCAATCTGAGTAGCTCATACTACCTTAGGTCTTCTCAACATGTGCACAATGAACTCCTTTATTGGGTCTTGTTACCTCAATGTATATATGCTCAAAAATAATAAAAATAAGGATACATGCTCATACTTTTATACATCATGAATCTATTTCTACAATCACACCTCAAACAGACTAATATCTAATCTTCTGAGGCCCAGATAGCCTCTTTCAATGATCATTAGCATGTCACAATAGATACTTACAACTGGCCTTTCTCATCTAGAAAACTTGTCAAATTAGGTTTGAATTTTGACTTATCTTATATATAATCCTTATTATTCTTAGTCAGCTCTGATAGTACCTTTATTCCTTGGTATGCCATCATTACAATCATGATAAACATTATCATCATCATATTTCAATCTTGTGTTTTGTAGGATCACCTTTAGGCTATTAGGCCTCTCTCAAAGGACCAGCTCTGATACCAATTATTGGAAGCACAACCACTGGGGGTAGGGTGGGTGGGGAAGGTTGAATTATTATATAAAATTTTCTTTCAATTCCACTTATCATTTAAACTAACATAAAGATATAGCAATGCATAATCAACCATTCATATGAGCATGAAGTAGAAATATAACACAAAAGCTATGTGGGAAACCCTCATGGAGGATAAAATCCACTAAAACATAGCTTTAAATATAGCCCTATAATTAATTTATTAATATTTATTGAGGCACCAAACCCACAAGGAGCACCAACCCCTTCCTAGTCAAACACCAATTCAACTAGTCCTTTAGCAAACACCAACTTAAAAAGAGGCGCCAACCCCCTAGGTAACTTAGCAAAAAAATAGATACCTATAACCTATTATAACCTTTGGAAACCTTTTGATCACTCAAATAATTATTATCACCTTCATTCTCTTTTCACACTCTTCAATATCTCTCAAACAACCTTCTAGGCTTCCTCTCTCAATATCCCTCTTAATAGGCTTATCAGGTCAACTGACCTTGTCATCCACATGCAAAAATTATGTTATATATTCATCATATTATCTATCCCATATTAATATGGTATTTA